>PVJX010018291.1:0-36822 GCA_004027295.1 Dolichotis patagonum
AATTCTTTCACTAAATGCATGGCTTTATACTATTGTGTTATGTTTGATATTATTGTAATTGAAACTATGCTCAACTATAGCAGAGTAAGAGATATGGTGTTAGATACTGTTGATGTCCAGTTGACTTAATGTAAAGTACTGTGTTGCCTATGTTGTCCTCTTCTGATCTGCTCTGTACTACCCCCTTTTGTTTTATTCTTTTAAATAAAAAAAAAAAAAACCGTAACATCATTACCATCCTTCTAAAAAGCTAGTAATTCCTTAATACCATCAAATATCTAGTAAATAGATTTCCATGTTTCATAAATACACTTTTTTACACAGTGTATTTTTAAATTTTCTTTTTAAATGGTTGTCCCCTACCCATGTATCTTTCTCCCCCTTGCAATTTATTCATTGAGAAAACTTGATTCTGTTGATTTTGCTGGTTGCCTCTTCATGATTTAATTGAACAGTTTACTGTGTGTTTCCTGAAAAGTGATAGCTGAATCTAAAAACTTTGTCAAATTGTAGCTAGATTTTGTGGGGGAAGGTAGGGAAGATTGCTTATTGGTGGCAGTTATGTTTTTCCACCCCAGGGTATGTGATGTCTGTTTCTACCTCTACTGATTTAAAAAAAGAAAAAAAAACAGTACTATGCATACAACATGGACATTTTAGCAGAATTAATGTTCTGATTGCAAAATCCTGAAGAGAAATCAACATCTGAGGAATAGCTAATAAAATTAGAAGAAAATTTATTTTATACAAGAAGCTAGTTTATAACTTTTAGAAATTCTTCATCAGGTGATGAATGCAGCATTGGTTCAGCCACAGACCTGACTGAAAGTAGCTCCATGGTAGATGGGGACTGGACAATGGTGGATGAAAATTTCTCCACACTCAGTTTGACCCAGTCAGAGCTGGAGCACATCTCCATGGAATTGGCAAGTAAAGGACCTCACAAATCCCAAGTCCAGCTGCGGTGAGTTTCTCGTATTTAAAAGCATAGAAAGCTACTTGGCTTTTGTGCAAAAGGGGTACAGAAGCCACTTTTCTAATAGTCACTATAGGCACTTTTCAGCATAAATTATTTTCTTTTTTATGTAGGTATTTGCTACACATTTTCATGGAGGCAGGGTGTCTGGACTGGTGCATCGTCATAGGCCTGATTCTTAGAGAATCTTCAATAATCAATCAGATTTTGGTTATTGCGCAGTCTTCAGAGGTAGATGGAGAGATGTTACAGAACATAAAGACAGGACTATATGCAGTGGACAGATGGGCCTCTGCCGATTGGTAAGTGCTGGTTCCCAGAAGCTTGTTACCCTTTGGTGAGTCCAATCCTTTCGCATTAAAGCTTGTAATTTACTTACTTTGGATAGTTTTTTAGGTTAGTAGAAATAAAAAATTTCTCACACACACACACACATACTTTTGGTAATGAGAATTAAACCCAGGACCTCACAGGTGCTAGGTAAGCACTGTACCTTCATCTTCATCTTGGGATTACAGGTATGTTCCACCATGCCTGCCTCTTATGTTCACTTTTAAGGTTACAGCTCTCTTCAGTCACTGTTCTGTTCTCAACCATATGAATAAGTAATGTCCATTAAGTAAAGTTTATAGTGGTGATTAGTTTATAATGTGAATTTATGTCACTGGCTTAAGATGATGCAGTATAAATGATCTTCAAATAAGCCTGCAATTTAAATTCGTAGTTCTATGAAACTGAAGGTTATAACAAAAATGTCTGCTTGCAAAAAAGTTACAGTCTATGTGAATGTAGCATTCAGTGCCAATTAGTAGCATGTCCAAATTAAAAGTAACAGGTGAAAGTTCAGAGCCTTGGACTCTGGCCTTGTCTCAATCATCAGTATAGATTTAAGGCTATTCATTTCCCTTAGTTAGATCTAGTTTTCCCTATTTGGTAGATGTTTCATTTTAATTGTAACACTTGTTTTAAAATATCAGACCTTGCTCCTATAGCTCAAAAATTTGACTTGAGCCTGTGCTATGTACTGCTTCTTCTGTGCTGGACAGGGAACCTAAAAAGCCTTCTTTCCTCTTGTAATGTTACTTCCCTCACTGTACCAGTGTTTACTAGAAGTGTATCCATAACACTTTGTTAGATCTTTTGAATTACAGCATGAGAACTGATTTTCTTCCCTCTACTTAGCCCTGGATATAAGCCATTCTTAAACATCATTAAGCCACAGCTGAAGAAGCTCACCGAAATAACAGAAGAGCAAGTTCAACCTGATGCCTTCCAATCAACAGTAGTGGGTAAGACTCCTGAACAGACTAGCCCCAGGGCAGAGGAAAGCAGGGGATCCTCTGGCCATGGAAGTATCCCCCAGTGTGAGGTTGGGGGTAGCAATATAGTTACCCGAAAAGAAGAGGACACAGCCCAAGCAGAAGAGGAGGAACCATTTCAGGATGGGACTTATGACTGTTCGGTGTCCTAACAATAGTAAGTAACATCACAGCAGGCAGTATTAATTAATTAGCAGCAGTGTGTAACTGAGTACACTGTGATCTTATTGAATGATTTAAAAGAGGCGAGAACTCAACTCAGAGACTCTTTGGTAAAGTATTACATTTTAATAAACTAAGAAATCTCTTGGACTCAAAAAAAAGTGACATCAAATAAAAACCTTTCATTAAATTTTTTTAAAGCTGCAGTGGAAATAAAGACTGTTGGGCCAGGGATTTAGCTCAGTGGCTTAAGCGCCTGCCTGGCAAGTGCGAGGTCGTGAGTTCGATCCCCAGTACCAAAAAAAAAAAAAGAAATAAAGACTGTTGTAAAGGTTAATTTTTGTTCAAAATTTGGTAGCTTATAAACCATAGGGATAGTTTCATCCTGGGTGAGCTTACTTTTTTATAACTTAAAGAGTTTCATATGTGTTTTATGGTTCAGCATGTGTCTAGAACATTTTTTTTTTTTTTTAAATAAACGCTAAGGTGCTTGCTATAGCTCTTTGAGCACTTGAGCTACCTGTTTGCGTCTTTGGATAGAGCTCACTGGACTCCCTGTTTGGTTCTCTGGATAGATGCCTATCCTTGCACTTAGGCTAGTGCAGTGGAGACACATTCTCTTTGGCTTTACTAGCCTCATAAATCTCAGACCTGAGTTGATGAAAGCTTATTTACCTGTCAGTTAATGTGCCTGTTTTAGCAAACTTCATTCCTACTAGATCAATGCAGGCAGTGGTATGAAGGGTTATCAATTATGCTGATACCACTATTTTGTATCAAAAAAACTATACCTTTTTGTAAATGCTCTTGTGTAAATACTCAAAGGCACTGTTCATATTTTTAAGGCTTGTATGATAATTTGTTAGGTTTTATGCTGGATTTTGCATGAGTATAAATACTTTTGGAATAAAGACTGGGCTTCCATTTCCTTCCAGAAATGAGCAGCCTTCATAATGGAAGACAGATTTAATGACTTGGTCATAAAGTAATGGAAATGGTCCCAATGATCATGAAGTCGAACAGATTTTGTTCAAATTAATCTTTCTTATTTATTGCTTTTGTAAATTGAATAAAAATGGACTTTTATGTAAATATACACACAGCTGAATCTTGTATTATCACAGCTACTAAAATATGTAAAGAATGCATTCTTCATTGTAAACTTTTAAAAATATTTTATGTATTTCTAGATATGACTTAAATTTTAGTTTTCATACATTATGAAAACAGTACATGTTCCTTAATTGCTTCAGACTAAACACATATCCACTTCTGTAATTGATTACCTAATAACAGTATTAATTTAGATAGCTTGTTTGTACTGTGCAATTTGAACAAGGAATGCAATGTAATTTTTTATAAAAACGTGTTTATTTTTATAACAATGTGTTAGATGTGGACCAAATTCGTACCACTATGTGATACAACCTCTCTTTTCATAGTGCAGTTACAATTTAAAAATAAAACCTGGTCCTCTACCCTTGCTTTTTAAAATACATAGCTAGATTTAGTTGTCTGTACCAATTTTCTTCAAAGGGAAACTCAATCACCTTGAAATTGCTTATTTCAAAATTTATCAACTATTGAAAACAATTACTGAGTTTGGTAATTTACTATCATTTATTTTTTACATTACAAGTGCAATAACTTCACATAATAAAACTCCTGAATGGGTGGAATATGTGATTACTGGTACCTGGTTCTTCTGGTGCTCCTTTTTATTTAAATCTTTGGTTCAAACTACCTTTCTCTAAATCTTAAGATAAAAAAATAATGCAGTGCACAAAGAAACTAAACTGAAATTTCTTCTCCTGTCCTAATCCACCAGAAGAAGAAACAGCATTACAGTTGTGTTGCAAGTGAATATTCAGTCAATAAACAGATTTACCATTTTTAAAGAGTTGTGATATCCTAAATAAAACACTGCTGAGCTTATCTCACATTCTTAAAAGCAGGGCACCAGTAAGTTAATATTATTTCAGTAGCTTAGGCTGTGAAACTTTTCTTCTATAAAATACTCACTTTTCCGTTAATAGAAATAGGATGTCCCAAGGCAAGAAGTTTGGCAAGATCACAGAAAATTTTCCTTTGATAGTTTGTTATATATTTTAAATTTTAAAAGCTCACTTTATTTTGCTATTTCATTTGATTAAAATACATAGAAACTGTTTAAGCCATAACTTAACCAATGCACTTAAATATTCAGCGAACTATCTGAAGGTTACTAGATAAAACATTTATGTTATTTGCTGATACCAAAATAAGTCATGTGGGGAGAAAAAGTTATGTGGGGGTAGAGTCAGCATCTGCTTGTAATTAAAATTGCTGCTGCTTCTGTAATGTGTATTTTTTACTTGGTAAAGGGCAATAAAACAATTGTACAAACTTCTGTTTATTTATCATCTTAGGTTAACAACAAAAAGTATAGGTATTAAAAGCCTCAAATATTCTAAGACATGGTTGGATTTACTTTTTTTAGTAATTCTTCCTTGTAGAGTTCTCCTTGTGACTACAAATTCAGACATTTATTTAAAAGACTTGTATGTGAATGTAGAACATTCACATGAACATCAAGAGTTGGCAGCATCCTAAGTGCCTGACAATAGACTACTGTAAGAACAGTTGTATTCACAGCATGGGAAATGTTCAAAATACAATGAAATGATAGAAAATTATGTGTACAATATGGTTTCCATTAAGCATATAAAATTTTATACTTTTAAGTGTACAGGCGATCAGATATCTTTGGGGGGGGGGGGTTACCAGAAATCAAACTCAGAGCCTTATGCTTGCCAGGCAGACACTGCTGCTGAGCTACATCACCTGGCCCAGATACCACCTTTTAATACACAGGATTAGTGATTTTCCTGCATTCCTAAATCTGATTTTTTTCAACATTCATCCTTGTTTGCCACTGTTTCATTCCTTTTGTAAGGCTGAATAATAGATTGTGTGGGTATTTACCCATTCAGAAGTCCAGTTTACTTGGGTTTTTTCTACTTTTGGTAACACTTACTGTGAACATTCAAACACAAAAATTTCCTCCTATCTACAGTTTTTACTTTCTGAAATTTTATTTACCTACAGTCAGCCTGACAAAGGTCCAAAAATAATAAATGAAAAATTAGTCTTTTAACTGTTTCATGTTATTAGTTACCATTTACTGTGCCTAAAACAAACTTTATCATGAGTATGCATATATAGAACATGTGTTAGGTAAATTTTAGCGTACTTCTCCATGGGGGGCGTGTGTGTGTGGCAGTGTTCATATTTCTGTGTGCTCTCACTTGGAGTGGAACTGCTAGGCCATAATGGTAATTGGTTAATTTTTCAAGGAAATTCCAAACTGTATTTCAGATTGCCTGCACTAACATTCATAAAGCAATTTACAGAGGTCTAATTCTCTACCACCAAAACTTGGCTATTGTCTTTTTGATCAAAACCATCCAAGTTGTGTGTGAAATGGGAGATATCACTATAATTCCTGTTGGGCTTAGGGACAAATATATAGCTATTCATACAATTTACTACCAGTTGTAGATCTTTGAAAGAAAAAAATGAAAAGGTCATTTATCTTTTAATCATTGGTATGCATGGATTCTTTATATATTCTGGATACTAATATGCATGGATTTATATATTCTGGATACTAAATCCATATGATACATGATTTGCAGAAATTGTGTCTTTTCTAGTACCTTTTCAAACATGTTTTTCATTTTAATTTCAATTTATTTTTCAATCTTTTATTGGTTATACAGATTAATAGGTTTCATTTTAGGAAGTTAGTAAATGCAGAGTTTGATAACTACCCCCTCAATTATCCCCTTGCCCTCCTCCCTCCCATTTTCATGGAGGTATTTCAATGCATGTGTTTTGCTCCTCTATCCCTTCTATACTCACCATTACACCTTCTCTTCCCCTGCCCCCGTTTCCTTTCTCTTGTCTAATAGTCTACATTTTTTAGATTCAACATATTGAAGGGAAATGTGGTTGTCTTAGTCTGCCTTATTTCACTCAGTGGCTTATCCACTCAATGAATTTTTCTTTATGCCAAAGTAATGTTCCTCTACATATGTATATTCTACAACTGTCTTTAGCCATTCATCTGTTGCTAGGCACTTAGGCTGTTTCCTTATGCAAACAGAATGTTCCAGTAGTTTGCTAACTTTAATGCCTTCAGTTATATATCAAGTAGTAATATAGCTAGGTCAATAGGTACAGTAGTTCTATTTCTGTTTTTTGAGGACTCATACTGATTTCCACAGTGGCTGTATGAATTAACCAGCCATGTGTAAAGGGTTCATTTTACCTTTGCATCCTTACTGGCATTTATTGGTTTTTGTTTTTGTTTTTTTGAGACAGGATTTTACAATATACAGTTCATGCTAGCCTCAAATTCTCAGGCATCCTCTTGCCTTAGCCTCCTGAGTGCTGGGATTACAGGAATGTCAGTGTGACTGGGGTGAGACTGAATCTTGGTATAGGTATGATTTGAATTTTACAATTGATTAAAGATATTCTATATAGTATGCCCCACAAAGTCACAGTTCAGAGGTCATAGCTTCAGTCATTTGTGAATTTTGCTTTTCCTTAGAACCTAAAAATTGTTTGTGGAAACCTCCGCAATTTCACAGAAACCACAGATACCCTGCAGTTTTTCAGGCAGAAGGTTTGCAAGTAGCTAATCCGAGAACACTAGTT
This sequence comes from Dolichotis patagonum, assembly GCA_004027295.1. Taxonomy (NCBI): domain Eukaryota; kingdom Metazoa; phylum Chordata; class Mammalia; order Rodentia; family Caviidae; genus Dolichotis; species Dolichotis patagonum. Next base: position 7,162 of record PVJX010018291.1, read on the forward strand.
TTCCTTGTTGTTGACTGGCTGCTGTGGCAGATGTACCAGCATTCCAGCACCATACCAGGTTGGAGAACTGTGCAGCTATCTTCAGTGTTCTCAGTTGCCCCCAAGAGCTGCCAGAATGCCCTGCACGCTCTGAGTCTTTATTAATAAGTATTAAATTACCTAACTTCAGGAAACATAGCATACTGAAGGTTTAAACTATAAATGAGGGGCATTTATAGTCGTTTCTGTGACAATATTTGAAATTTGCATTTTTATAGTTTGTGGATGCTTTAGGAACATAAACCCCATGCATTCTGGGGATCCATTGTACTACTTTAGCCATTTTAAGCAAGGTGAAATGGAATCTTAACATTTTTTATTTGATTTTACCAAAAGGCTAAGGATGCTGAATTTTTTTTTTTTTAATACCTACTGGTCATGTGTACTTTTTAAGTTTTTCAAGTTCATTATATATTCTAAGTATTAATCCACATAATAAAGATTTTCTCCCATTCTGTAGGCTGTTTCTCAGTTATTTCCCTTGCTGGACCGAAACTTAAATTCTTGTTTTTATCTCCTATGCTACTGGGATTCCTATTCCAGAAGTCTTTGCTTGTGCCTATCTACGGCTTCAAGTGTTTCCTGTTTTCTGTTAGCAGTTGGAAGGTTTCAGAGGTTTTTGATCAATTTCTTAATTTTTTTTTTTAACAGAGTGAGATGGTCAGTTTGTCTTCTATAAGTGATGTCCAGTTTTCCCAGCACCATTTGCTTAGAGTATGTCTTCTCTCCAACATGTATTTTTGATAACTTGGTGTGTGGATTTGTTTCTACATCTTCTGTTCTTTTCTTCTGCTATACATGTCCATTTGCATGCCAATACCATGCTGTTTTATAGTATAATTTTAGAAGTGATAGTATGATGCCTTCACACTTACTCTTTTTGCTTAGAATTGCTTTGGCTATTTGTTGGTCACATTTCTATATAAGTTTTAGGATGTTTTCTAATTCTGTGAAGAATGTCATTGGCTTCTTGATCTTGCACTCAATCTGTAGGTCACTTTTGGTAACAATGATCATTTTGACTGTTAATTGTGTCAGTGCATAAGCTTGAGGGGAGCCATGTGCTTTTCTTAAGCGTTGTGAAATTTTCATTGTAAGAGTCATCTACTTACTTCGTTAGGTTTATCTCTAGGAATTTTGTTTGAAGGCATTATGAGGGGAATTGTTTTACAATTCTGTCTTAGCTAATCCATTTTTGAGGTCCTTAGATAGACCTTTACTGGTATATGCTGAAGCTTTTGACTTTTATAGTTGATTTTATGTTCTGCTACATTGCTGAATTCATTTATCAGCTCCAAAGGTCTCTAGTAGTCTCTAGGATCTTCTAAAATCAGAAGCATATTATCTGCAAAAATAATTTGACTTCCCTTTTTCTCTTACCTAATTGTTTCAGCTAAAATTCCAGGAATTATACTGAATGAGTTGTGAGAGTGGACATCTTTGTCTTATTCCTGACCAGGTTTTTTTCCACTGGTTGCCTAAGATTTTGGTGTCACAGCTAGGGTAACAATGCCTAATCCAGAAGTTATATTTATGTCTTTGTTCTATGAATTTTGTACTTTTTTGCTTACATTTAGGTCTCTGATCCATTTTAAGTTACTTTATATGGTATGAAGTAGTGGTCTGAAAACATTTAAATGTGGATATTCAATTAAGCACTGTGTAGGGAAAAATATTATCAAAGATTATATAAATGTGAGGGTTTATTGTTGGTTTTAATTATGATCTATGTGTTTGTGGAATTCTTTAATTTCATTTTTGGATTGTGTATAGAAATGCTGATTTCTGTATATTGATACTGAATCATTAACATCACTGAAGCTAACTATAAGGTTCTGTGTGTATGTTTGGCCTCCTTAAGACTTTGTATATATATATAGACAGTCAAGTTATTTGCAACAACAGATCATTTTAGCTTTTTCTTTCTAATCTGGATGCCCTTTTCTTTTGCAAAATTGCCCTGGCTAGAGCCTCCAGGAAATAGCTTATCTTCTGTTTTTTCTATTTATATATGATGTTCACAGATGACCTTACCCAAGTTGAATTCTAAGTTTGTCAAAGATTTTTTTTTATCATGGAAAGGTTTTAGATTTTGTGTAAAAAAAAAAAAAAAAAAAAAAAAAGAAGCATCATCCAGTTGATGATTTCATCCCCCAAAGGAAATGATTTAAAACTTCCAAATATAATGAAGTCCATCACTTATCAAATAAGTTGTTTTAATTTCTGTAAAATTGAGGTGCCTCGTTTCATTTCAAGGTCAAAAATGATTCCAACTAATGGAAACATTTCCATGTTCAGGTTTTTGTTCATATCACTTGTTAAACGATACAGATGGCTCATGTGGGTATAATTGCTATTAAGGCTGTATAGACTTGGAATATAGGGGTAAAAAGCATAAGCAGTTCAAGATTTTTTAACAGATACCAACCAGTATATTAACTTTATTTCAGTAATATTGTAAGGCAACAATCCTAAACAAGTTCAGCAAACTAATGAAACATTTATGCTTCCTTAGCAGTCTTAAGTAGCCCCCTTGGTTTGTAATATATTAGTGAATCCTGCCACGTTTAATTATATCTGCTAAACTATGGAAACACTCCATGCAACAGTCACTTTTAGATCAAACATAAGAATTATTCTGAAATGACAGTTCTTCACACTTTTCCCTGAATCTGTAGTACTGTGCTACTTACATTATTGTCTACAGAATTTAACTGTGTTTATATTAGAGTCTGAAACAACTGAGAAATTAGTTATTCAAGTGGTCAAATGATGGTAACCACTTAACAGTTTACCCCACGTGTCACCTGGGCAGCATATATTATGCTGAGGGTTGCTTGGGCAGATATCATTCCAGTCAGTCAATTCTTGCATTGAATGAATTTGATAAAATTGTCATTTTTACATTTCCTGTTATAAAAATTAACAAAATAAAAATATGCAATTTTGGGTCATCTTATATTTAAATAATAGGACCGAGGGCCAGGAATGTAGTTCAGCAGCACCTGCCTTGCCACTGTGAGGCCCTGAGTTCAATTGTTGGTACCACAAAAAAGGGGGGGGGGGACCACCAAAAACCAGCACATAATTGGGGTAGTGGTTAAATAGGTTAAAGGACCAAACAGGTTTAATCTCAGAGACTGCTGTGACATATTGTGTGCTTATTACAGAGCCGTGAATACTGCATGGAATTACCTGACCATTTCTGGCATTAAAATAACCTCGCAGATCCTAAGCATGCCATCAAAGTGAGCATCTTATTACTAGCTTTGCAAAATATCAAGGCTTCATAATGCTAATCAACAATTATTTTGCATAGGGAAATAACCAAAGGCAAAAAAGAAAACCATGATTATTGCTGAAATGACTTTGTTCCCAAAGGAAAGCAACTTGTTTTTCATATAATTTTCCAACATGGTGCTTTTTCTATAAATGTCTACTAATCTATTTCAGATTTACCACAGGGACAGTATATACACTTATATTATGAAATTCATTGAGACATTGAGACACTAGTACTGTTATTTTTCTCCACAACTTTAATTCTGTATAAACTATAAATCCTACAAAGCATATCTATTACAATACTGACACATTTTGTAGGCAGAAACTTGAAGTACACCAGAGGTATAAAATACGGTTTAAGTCCAAGAAAACAGTGCCTCCACTATAAAATTCTGGGAGGTGACAGCCAGAACGCAGAATGTTATATTCAGCTTTGGCTGCATAGGCCCAGTTAATTGAGAAACACAAGTAAAATATACCGTGTAAGTCAGACAAGCAGTTTAGGAACGTTTTCTCCTTTGATGTCCAATTACTATGCTGTTGCACCAAACAGATGTGAGGGCTGCTTTTTTAAGAAGCATTCCTCTTGTTTCCATATCACCTGAGAAGTCTATTAAAAAAAAAAAAAAAAAAGCTAGGGCCTATAATAGAAGCTCAAAATTTATCCAACTTTTTACACATTTCATTGAGGGAAAAACTGTAGCTTAATTTACCACTAATCTCACCACTGTTGGAGCCTATATCACTGTTGGAACCTAAAAGCCAAAAAGAGGTGCAGTTATGATACAAAAAGCTATGCCTCCCATATTAACTATGAAAAAGCATCTTCAAGTCCTAATGCTGCCATTATACAAGATATGGATGCTAACAGCTACAGGCCACAACCTCAAGTCTCAGGAAGGCTGGTCCCACTGGACAGTTATCAAAAAAAAAAAAAAAAAAAAAAAAAAAAAAAAAAAAAGAAACCTGGCTAGAAAAGAGGGACCAGGTACACCAATGAAAGTATGCCCTAAGGATTAAGCTTATATAACAGGAGACTGCTATGAAACGAAAAATATATAAAATGCAACAGCTGTCCATCCCTGTTACCCTCCCATTCCTCTCTCAACCCCAGAATGGCTATGCTGGCAACTCTGCTCTGAGGAAAGAACTTCAGGTCATTTATTTGCACAATTTTCTGAATCAAAAGAACCTGTGAAAACCCAAAGGGAAATGCAGTTGAACAAATAAATGTTCTCTTTCTCACACTGACAAAGTGAAGAAAAGAGAACAAGTATTTTTCAGGGGAAAACCTCAGGAAAGCAGCACAGCAATGGCTCTCAGTGATGAACTAGCAGTCATTAAGCTCAGGACCTGGCTCTCCATGGGGGTCCCAAGTTGCAGGACAGAGACAAAAAGCATACTCTAAAGCAGCATTGGCAAACCTTTTGGAACTTTCAATAATAAACAGCAGCGGTGACACACATGCCGTAAGCCTGACACTACTGCTAGAGTGCTTGAAGCAGTATTGTATAGCTGTTAGGGCCTCAAAGGTCCACACAGCAATCACTTTCCAGTGAACTAGAAGTTGTATCTCAAGGGGAATCCTATCCCAACAAATATTTTTTACCCATCATCCACTGACACAACAAATGATCTTGGGCTTTAATTGGAAATTATTTGCCTCAGTAGAGGTCTGACAGTCTACATCAGTCATGGTGAACCAATGTAAGGCACATGTGCAGCAGCCGACTGTTGTCACTGAAATGTCTAGGTTTGCCAGCACTGGTCTATACCTTTCTTGATTTTAGAAGGAGAGCTATAAAAGTGGTTTATTGGCTTTTACCTTTAAGGTCATATAAAATGACATACCATGGTGTGCAATGGTAGTACCCACAAGTGCTTAAGTGCCAAAAACTTGGCATTTTCAAGTGTCAACAAGGCCATGTCTCTCACTGTTCCACAGTTGAACTCACAGTTTGACCCTACAGAGCGTTAACCTAATATGGTCTTTGAATATATGCTCATTAAAATTCATTCACTTACATGACAAATATCCATGTAACATGGGGTGAAACTACCACATGGAGTATCCACTGGACGTGTACTTAGAGCTCATCCACAAGATTAAAACACAAAGAGACTGTAGGTGCACACCCAGGCAAAGGGAAATACCCAATCTGGGAACTTCTCCATCAGAGCATCCAGGTGAGAGGATCTGTTGTCTTCTCCAGAATGATAGTGGGCAGCAACAGCCACAGTGACCATTCCTCCTTTAGGCTGTTCTCCTGAGACCTGCTAAAGAAAACCAGTTCTCTGAAGCCAGGATACAAAACTGAGGCTCTAGCCAAATATCACGTAGCATATTGTTCAGTGAAATAGGAACTGCTGGGAAAAACCTACCTGCACTTCTATCCAGAACTGCCATGCAGAGGCTTGGAGACCATGGGAATAAAATACAAAATAGTCTCCTCCTTTACTTGTGACTGGGGTGCCATTACCAAGAGACCACTGAGAAAGTGTCGATCCTTCGTGGGCTCGAACATAGAATGACATATGGCTTGGTCCTGTAAGATGAGGAAGAACACTTGTATCTTTCTTTAAAAAGCATCAATAAGAAAAGCAATTAACCAACACCCAAACTATACTATGAAGGCTCATGCCATGTATTACTTTAAACGTCCTCACTACAAACAGGTTTACCAGCTTGAACATTGTGTATCAAAAGGTTGTGTGGTGATGTACAGCACAAAAGGTACAGAATCTAGACGAGAAAGCTTGTGTTAAATGGCAGCACCAACTGCTACATGACAGTAGGCATACATGTAATAAATTTGAGTCAATTTTTTCATCTGTGAAGTAGATTTTTTGAGAGGATGAGAAGAAGCATGTAAAGTGTTGGGAAGACTGCAGAGTGCTATGAAAGTACTCAGTAGGATGATTATGAACAGAACTGCAATTTTCAGACTTGACACATAACACCTTAAAGTATTCTTCAGTTTCTTCCTTTAATGCAACAAGAATTTCCAGGAAACAAAAGCTGCCAAACTAAAATAAAAAAGCTAAACATAAAACCACAACCTCCAGCAAACTTCAAGGTGGAAAACACACAGTGGTGAAGAAATAATAAAGTTTTCAGCCTGAGGCATAGATGTCACCTGCTCATGCCTGACCTGTTCCTGTGGCAAAGCTCTGTGACAAGTAAATGCCACAAGTCCACCCTAAATCTGTAATGCTGTAGCATGCTACAGAGTCCAGCTGGAAAGACTTAAGAGGAAACTACAGTACATACTATTTGAACTATTTTTCTTTTTTTGTTGTTTTTGGGTTTTTTGGTACCGGCGATCAAACTCACAACCTCATGCTTGCCAGGCAGGCACTTAGCCACTGAGCTAAATCCCTGGCCCTTGAACTATTTTTCAAATGCAAAACTCCTGGAAAAAAACAAGGAGTGGCATCCTTTGACACTGGTTGGTGAAGGTGAAAAGAAACAAAAATGGCAACTTTGTCTTGCAAAACAAAAACACTGGAAAACAAAAGCCATCACACCAACACAAAATTTTAAAAAAGTATCTGTTGTACTAACAGAAGAGGGACACACTGGCTAAGAATCTTACTGATATAGCAGAAAAATGATGAAAAGGATAAACATCTATAGTTATTAAAAAAAAATTGGAACATCTCAAAAACAAATCTCAAACACATCTCAAAAAACAACCATTAAGCAAAAGAAAATGCTAAGACAAACTATAATACAATGTCAAGCTGGATGTAGGGGTACACATCTGTAATCCAGGGGGTTGAGGCAGGAGGAACATTGCAAGTTTGAGATCTGCCTGAGATACAAAGTTAGCTCAAGGCCAGCCTGAACTGCATAGTGAGACCTTGTCTTAAAAAGACAAATGCAGTACAACACACTTTCAAAAATACTTGAGGATATGGAAAAATATGACAAAAACTAAATCTTAGAAGTATGCCAAACTACGAGAAATTGAAATCAAGAAATAGAAAAAGCAGAGTAGACCACAAACTTTCTGTTAACGATTTATTCTGTATGTCCCCTAAAACCTCATATAGTCATGGGCTCTGGGAAGGTGACTGGATCATGATACTCACCAGAGGACTAATCTACTGATGAGTTTATAGTCATACTGATGTTAGGAGGTAGAGGTGGGTTGCCTGGGTGTGCCTTCTGTCTCCCTTGATCTTTTGTGCTTCCTGCTGCCATGCTACCTTGCAGTAGAGCCAGCTAACTAAGAACTGAAGCCACTATAAAAAGCTACAATAAGCCCCTCTCTTTTAAGTTGTGGATGACAGGTATATGTCTCAGTGATGAGAAAGACAATATCCAAGGCTAAATAAACTCAAATGACATCATGAAAGGCTAGAAAGATACTAAAAAGTCACTGCAAGATAAAATTGCTGAACATGGTAGTGCACACCTCTAATAACACTTAGGAGGCTGTAAGAGGATCAGACAAGAGGATCAGAGTTCAAGGCCAGCCTGAGCTCCATAGCAAAACCCTGTCTCAAAAGGATAAAAAAATAAAAATTAAAAAAAAAAACTTTTAAAAGGTTAAAAGCATGATAAAAGTGTTTGAGGCAAGTGGAAGTAATTTTTGTTCTTTTTTGAGATAGCGCCTCAATATGCAGTTCAGGCTGGGCTTAATCTCACTGTGTAGCTCAGGTTGGCCTTGAACTTGCAGTGATCTTACCTCAGCCTCCAGTTGCTGGGGTTACAGGCATGTACCACCTCCCCTAGCTGCATGTGATTTTTGTAAAGGCCCATCTGATACCCAGAAAGAAGAGTATTGAAAATAGAAAGCATTAAACATTAAAAAAAAAGCATTAAACATAACAGCCCTTTGTAAATACTGAAAGTCAGAATTCACAATGCAAATACAAAAATGTGATATACACCTTAATCCCAGTACTGTACTCTTAGAGGCTGAGGCAGAAGGATGGCAAGTTGGAGCCCAGCCTGGACAACTTTGAGAAAATGTCTCAAAAAGAACTGGAGATTTTAGAATTCATCCACTGGAACCAGGGAAGGGGGCACACTATAGTAGGTACAAGAAGATACAGTATATACTGATTGGATTAATCATGTTGCAATGATTAAAAATATGGTGATTGTTCAACTTACTACAGTAAAAGATATACTGTCAAAAATGAGGTAAGTGTGGAGAATACTCAGGAATTAATGGCAAGGTGTCTTTGACTGGATCTGGCACTGCGCAACTTCCAGCTCTTCCACAAATTCAAAATGACCATAAAAGGTAAATGTTTTGAATCAATTCAGGACATCAAAGTAGCCCTGAAAGCACAATTAATGACAAAAGATTTCCAGAATTGCTTCAGAAAGTGCCATGAATGATAGGGTAAGTGTATTTAAAACAAGGAAGGGTACTGAGACGGGAATGAATATGTCTTTACTATAACAAAGTTTTAAATACAGATGGTTTCCTTGCATTTTGGTCACACCTTATTCATCCCGTAAGTCAAAAATATTGTAAATATAGGTGGTGTGCTCCTATAATCCCACACCCAGGAGGCTGTGGCGGGAGGACCACTGTGAGTTCAAGTCTAGCCTGGACTACTTCAGAAGTTTAGGGCCAGTCTGAACTATATAATGAGACCCTGTCTTGTAAATTCAAGGCCAGCCTAGACTGAAAATTGAGACCTTATCTAAAAAAAAAAAAAAAAAAAAAAACCAGTGGAGAGGGAGGAGGAGTGAAATAACCAAAAGAAAACATAGGGAAGTATAAAAGCTCTTATCAAAATGGGAACCAGAGCAAAAACAAATACAGTTTTAAAAGTCAAATGCCTAATTGTTTTAAATAGTAAGACAAACACTATCTAAGGTAAAGAGAAATCATAAACACAAAAAGCAAAGATGTAATCAAAAAAAATTTTTAAATAACATTCACAATACTTTATGGCCTTTATACTAATAAATTTTAAAGTCTAGAAAAAACTAGTACTGTACTTTGCTAGGAAATTATAGATTACCAAAACTGAACAAAACATTTTGCTAGGAAAATACCGATTACCAAAACTGATACACAGCCTAACCTGACCAATTTTCCTATAAAAAGTTATTACGATGTTCCTACTGAAGAATTCAAGCTAACCTTTTCAAACAAGTAGTTCCAATGCTCCATAAATTGTTTCAAGGTATGGAAAATGAAGGGAAAGATAACAAATCTATTTTTATGATGTGTAACACTGACACCTAAACCTGACAAAAAGGACAAAGGAAAAAAAAATCATCGTTCATACATGTGATGCAAAATTTCTCAGTAACATTAGGAAACATTAGCAAAGAAAGTCCAATATACATTAAAGAAATTGTAAGTCAGGAACTGGTGGAATATACTATCCTAAGAGACACAAGGTCAAAAAATCCTGTGATTTCATTCACAGATGCTTAAAGACCCTTTCACAAAATTAAATAAACATCCATTCCTGATTTTTAAAATTCAAGAAACTTACAACTGATGAATGCCTGCTGAATACAATAAAAATATGCACGTTAGTCCTAAGGGCAGTATCTTACAAGTAGGAAAACACTACAGATCTCTGCCCTAATAGGAACAAAACAAGGATGTCCACTATATCCATGACTTCTATACCATGTAGAATTATTAGTAATTCAAATAATTAGAGTTATAAGAATTAGTATAAAGGAATTATATTTGTAGATGATAACAGTAGTCAACTCCACCTGAGGTTTATTCTTTATATGGCTCTCAGGTTAAAAATGGTAAAAGAACCTGTTATATATATATGGCAAAACCTAAAATATTTACTATCCAGCTCTTTTATAATCCCTGATACACCTAGAGAATCCTAGAGTATAAATTATTAAACTAGCTCAAAAAATGAAAGTCAGTGAAGTAATAGGATATAAAATAAATCAGTTGTCCTGAGACCTACAAAAAAAACTGATTAGGGGGATAATCAGGGAAAGCCCCAGGTTATAAATAGCAGCAAAATCTACATGAAGAAAATTGTACAGCACTCCTAAAAGACAAAAACAGATTTGAAAAAATGCAAGTCGCTCCCAGTTTATACATAGGATGACTCACTATTTCTTGGATTTATTATGGTACTCAAAAAACACTAAGAAATAAGCTTTGGTGGGGGCAGGTTTGACTGGTGGCTTATGGTACTTGGGATTAAACCCAGGAAGCGGTAAACATAAAGCAAGAGAAGGAAGGAGGAAAGAAAAACACATTTGACTTACCTGTTGCTTCAAAGGTCAACTTTATAGAGTCCCAAGGTGTCTGTTCTTTGGATATAAGTCTGAAGTGAGCAGGATTTCTTGGAGAAACATCTGGAGCAGGAAGATACCAGTTTTTCCTATTTGGAAAGGTAGCTTTAATATTTAGGATGCCTTATTAGTTGATAGCTATCCATTACACAGGAAGTGTTTAGAATACATGAACACCTCTTTGAATAGAAAACTGAGAGATATGATAAAGGAAACCAACTTCTCTTAATGCCTGGTTATTATATAATAAAACCTTGCCGAGCATGGTGGCACACTCCTGTAATCCCAGCACTTGAGAGGCTGAGGCAGGCAGATCATTGCAAGTTCGAGACCAGCCTGGGCTACGAAGTGAGCCCAAGGCCAGCCTGAACTGCATAGTGAGACCTTGTCTAAAAAAAGAGAAAAAAGAAAAAAACCTCAATTTTGTAATATCTACGTATATAATAATTGTAATACCCATAATACCTATGTAATTGTAATACTTACAATACCTAGCTAACACATATTCCCTGAGTATCATGTCCTCAGAGGTGTAGCCTTTACATAAGAGGATTATAGGGGCACTGCACCAAACTAGCTATTAGCAGGTAAGGTCTGGTCAGAAGAGAGAGGTAACTGGAGGTCTTGCAGAGTGGAGCTCCCTCCTTGGCTCCTCTCTTCCCTCTGCTTCCTGGCTGCCAGGACTACGCAGCTTTCCTCTGCAGCAGGCACTTCCACTATGCCCTTCCTGGCCTGATGCTAGCCAACTATGGATTCGATTCTCTAAAAACCATGAGCCAAAATATCTTTTCCTCCTTTAAATTGTGGCTATGAGGTATTTTGTCCTAGCAACAAGGAAAAGTGACGAAAACACCGGTGATCTTGATTTCCACTACACATCCTATCTCTCCTCACGCAGTCCTTCACTGCCAAACTATAAAAACTTCCCAGAGATAAAACCATTTGTGACTGATGTTTAACTGCTATTATACTCAATAAGGAGTGTCACCTTTTCCAAGAGTTCAGGTTTAGAAGACTTTCTAAATTTGAAAAAGCAAAACTATCCTGAGTTAAATTTCAATACATTAAAGTACTAATATACTGATAGGACTTGAGAACAAACTAAACCCCAACATATATAGAAAAGTAATGAACCAACCTGATCAGAAAGTGCACTGGAAGATACCATGGGAACCCACAAAGGGGTGCATTCTCCTCACAGTGAGCTCGAATGGTATCATTGATCTCAGGAATGTGAGGTGTTATGTGAGACAATCCAGTATAATCAAACCCATTGATCCATATTCCAGAGTCCCTTTTAACTATGTTTCCTTCTAAGTCATGAAACGTTCTAGTCATATGCTGAAAAGAACAAGACTAATGAGAAAACTGTTTCAGCTCCTTTCTACATTCCCAACCCAGGTTAACAAAAACTGAGTAAAATATGACCATACCAAGAAATGTAGTTATGGCACAATGAGAAAAGAATAAGATATGGCTAGAGATTTATTTTAAACTGCATTACGGATATTTAAGTGACTATCTTACTATATCTATCTATCTGTTTTTGTTGTTTTTTTGGTACAAAGAATCAAACTCAGGACCTCAAGCTTGCTAGGCAGGTGCTATGCCACTGAGCTATATCCCCGGCCCCTGTTTTTTTGTATTTTAATTTTATATAAAAGTTTTGCCTAGGTACAGTGATGCACACCTATAGGACCAGCTAACTCAGGAGGATGAAGCAAGAAAATCACTTGAGCCCACAAGTTCAAGACCAGCCCGTGAAACGTAGCAAAACCACATCTCAAAAAGAAAAACGGGGCTGGGGATTTAGCTCAGCGGCATAAGCACCTGCCTTGCAAGCGCACAGTTGTGAGTCTGATCCCCAGTACCAAAAAAAAAAGGAAAAATAACAATAATTAAAATCAACAGGACTTTAAAAATATGAATTTTCTACCTTTTAGAAAAGGATTTAAAACAAATACAGTACATTCTAAACACATTATACATTCACAATCATTTCTCTCCGATGTGTTACGTGAAGCCAGTTTATATGCAAAGAAAAAACGAACTGCACCCCAACAGGAGATAACAAGTTTGTGCCTAATAGAATTCTGTGAAAAAACACCATGCTCCAAAAGAAGTTTTATTAACCACTTACCAGTCCAATTATTTAAACAGGATGACCAAAAATCACATTTTTTTCTCACTTTTTACACAGGAAATACAAAAATGAAAATTTAATCAAATTTATTCAATATAAAAATCAACTGGTTGAAATGACACCTGCCCAAGCAATGCTCAAGATAATCAGTGCATAATAACTGTGCTGCCCAAGTGATGCTCAAGATAAACTGTTAAATGGTTAAAGCAGAAACCAGCCTGAAAAGAATCAAACAGGAAAAAAAGCGGGGGCTGTATATGGCAAGGAGTGGTAAACTAGCTAACAGGTCAAATTATCCACTTACTGTATAAAATTTTACTGGAATACAGCCACACACAATGGCTGAATTTTAACCTATAACTAATTTTGCTCTATAAAACAGATTAACTGCAATAAAGACTATATTGCTAACAAGGCCTGAAATATTTATTATCTTGCCCACATAGGAAAATTTGTCAACTTTTGGCAGAGCTGGAGAACCTCAAAACAATTGAGAGTAGGATTTTTTTAAAATAAAAATCTAGCTTTTCCTAAATCTTACTAGCATGATTATCAAAATTAGCATCCCAATAGAAACCACAATGAGCCTCCAAAGATCTGTTCTTCACAAAGGTTTTGCAAATTATAAAAGTTTGTCACATAAAGTAGACCAGTGTCTTTCAAAACTAAAAGCAAAATTTTTTGGTCCATTTTCAAAATCTTAAGTATTTTAATTTTTCCAATCCTTCAATAATTACCTAGGTTACGCTTTGACATTCTGTTTAGCCATTCACAACCTTTAACAGAGATGGCTGAAAATGAAGCTGAGGCTTTATACCTGATCTAAAAAAAAGGCTACAGGAAGTTCTATATCCCATTTTAATAATTCCTGTCCACGCTGGGCTATTTCCATCATCACATCATCATACTATGTATTACTTGAGCTTTTATTTATTCTTATTTATTTATTGATGTATTTATTTGGGTACTGGGAATTGAACCCAGGGTCTTTGCACTCAACTACATTCCTAGTTTTTGGTTTTTCTTTTACATTTTGAGATTGCCAAAGTCAATATATTACCTGTGGCGAATTGAAAACTGATGGTCAACTTAAAACACCAGCTGAACTGAATCAGCCTGGTGCTGAGTGTGGATGGCCCATCTGAGGACTTTTAGCAGTATAAAAAGGAGACCTGGAAAGAAGAGTAACGCTGTGGGTTCTCCCAAGTAGTGGTGTTGTTTGCAGCTGTTGGTCCTCCTGGAGGAACTTGTCATGTTGGCTTCCCTAACACGAACTAGGCTGTTATCAGAGGAGCTCAGGATCTTGTCACTGAGAATGGCTGTGAGTCACTTTGGAGGAGCTCTGGCCTTACTTTGAGCATCATTTCCTGGTTCCAGAAGCAAGATTTGTGTTGTTTGTTCTCTGGGAAAAGCTTGTTACACTGGCTTCCTGATATGACTCGACGTTCTCACTGTCAGAGGAGCTCAGGACCTCATTGTTGCTGGGGATGGCTATGGTACTTTTCGGGGGAGCCTTAAGTCTTTATTTTGAGCATCGCTTCTTGGCTCCAGTGCAAAACCCAACCTACTAATACAGATCCTTCACCCTGCTGACATAGACTTTCTGGCTTCCACTGCTGACCTGTGGGCCTTCCCAGTGCAGATCCATAAAACAGACTTGTATGAGTCATTGTCATGATCACTAGGCCTCCAGTTGGACTCCTGGGAGGCACTGTCATGGGCTCTAGGTTTTCATCTGCAGTATATTGCTAGGGGATCCAGGCCCTCGGCTGGATTCTCTAGGTCTTTAGTGTATGGACAGATTTTCTGTGCTTTCTTTCTGTTCGACTCCTTGGGTGACCATTAAAAATAATACTATAAATTATCTATCGTGTAATTGTTTTCCTTGCAATCCCTTGACTACAACATTGTACCAGCTAGGCTTGCACTTGTAATCCTGCCTCAGCCTCTCAGTTTCGGGACTGTAGGGTTGCACTACCACACTCAGCTAAGCTCCATTTTACTAGCATTTTAAAATATTTTATTCTTGTCAGTCAACTGTTAAGATCTTTACTTAGTCTGTAGACATTTATACAATGTGTTTTTCTAAAAGCTCAGTATTCTCTGCTACATATTTGTTTTTATTTTTTCAAACAAGTACAATTTTATAGTTTAAGTTGTTAACAAACATTTTCAACTGTGCCTCTTAGCAGAAATCTCTCTATCCAGTAAGAATGGTCAGTCTTTTTCCTTACTGCTTTGCATATGAAAGAGTAGAGAACCAAGGAAAATTTCTCTCCTAAATTTCAACTCCCACAAAACTGCTCTTACCTGAAGAATCATTCTCTTTGGCTTTGGATTAGCAGGATTGGAGCTGTATGGGAAAAAGGTTCCACTGCAAACAAGGAGGAATGTAACTGTACATACTAAAGTCAGAGTTAGCATGGTTTTTTTTGTGCTTCTGGCAAGGTAGATGAAGTTCACCTAAAACACCAAAATAGAAAAATTACACATTTACTGGCAGAAAAGCATTTTTGCTTTTGTTTGCCTGTTTGAATCTGTCCTGGGGACTAAACTCAAGGGCACTCTATCACTGAGCTTTATCCTCAGCCCTTTTATGTTTTTATTTTGAAACAGGGCCATATTGCATTACGTAGGCAGGACTGCAACTGGTGATCTTTCTGCCTCAGCTTCAGTGAATACTAGGATTACAGCCATGTGCTATCGTGCTCGACTCAGATAGATGTTTTTTGACTTTATTTTGTAACAAGTATTATCCAACAAACAGTGAAGAAAATTTATCAGCATGTGAAAATAAAGCACTAATTCTAGGGGATTTCCATCACAAGTCAAAGCCTAGAAAATGACAGATGATTCCAACTGGCTAGGCTGATACCTTCTGACAGACAGCCAGAAAGCAACAGGGAATAAAAGAAACTGAGCACTGTGTTCTTGTGATCAATCAACAAAGAGAACAGAGAATGTAAACACATCACCAGCCAATTCATTACCTTATTTTATTTGATTTTTATCAATGTTCTTCAATAGTGAACACTTTACAGCAGGCACCACTGGACTGCACCAAAAATTAGGGTTCCAAGGGTTTCATTAAATTACCAAATGGGCTAGGCATGGCGGCACACACCTGTAATCCTAACACTCTAGGAGGCTGAGGCAGGACAATTACCAAATTCAAGTCTACCCTAGGAAACTTAGACATAAACTGGACTTAATGGCTTGTGATCCCAGCCCTTTGGCAAACCAGGGCAGAAAGAAAGAAAGTTCAAGCTCCGACTGAGCAACTTAACAAGACCTTGTCTAAAAAGTAAAAAATTGGTCTAGGGACATAGCTCAGTACAGAGAACCTGGGTTCAATCCCCAATACCAAAAATAGTAACAATAATAATAAAATTTTAAAAGGGAGTAGGAGATGTAGCTCAAAACTACCAAATACAAGCTTTTTAAATTTAAGCAGACCTGTTTCAATAAAACTCAAATTCCCCTCATAATGTTTCTATACTGTGCCTAAAATCTGGATTCATAGAAACTAGCAGCTAGATATGTCTTTCAAGACTGCCTGTGGACTGTATTTGACAAAAAAACTATTACAGAGTAATACTCTCCTGTTAGATGGTAAGGTAAAAGAGCGTCAACACAATCAAAACAGTCAGTCTCAAGACTGACTTCCACAAAACATTAAATATTACTTAACCTTTTATCTGTAACCATATCCCTGAATTCAAAGAGGACTCACACAAGACTCAATAGATACATTTACAGTTTCCTTTAGGGTCTGAAATAATGTGAAATAAAGCCATTTGAGAGACAATGACCTAAAACTTAGGCCTTCTTTACCTAACGGCCTCACCACCAATGTCAGTAGGTAGAAAACAACATGAATGCAAGAATATTTTCATCATTTGAAGAAAATGGAAGATTAAACAAATATTCATAATCTACTCTACTATGCAAAGTAAAAGAAGTCTCCTTAGCTGGGATTACTGGAATGTGCCACCATGTCAAGCTACAGCTCTTCCTTCTGATCTCACTCCTACAGCAGTCCCATTTCATCACTGTCAAATCAATATAATCAAGGGAGCCCACCAGAGAGTAACCTAGGAAACCCGACAGACTGGTAACCTGACAGAAATTTAACTGCTTTCTAGAAAATGTATTTACTGTATCCCCAAAGACTGAAAGAAAAGCTGAGTAAGCACTGTAGTTCTAATTCTCCATTACCTAAGGAAAACACTTTTAATTAAGCTACTATCTTTAACATTACTACATATAAATAAGAAAACAGAATGATAACCAAAAGTATCAAAAAGGTCCATTTCACATAATAAAAATTAAACAGGGTTTCTTCAAAATATTTCAAGAGATACTTTTGAAATTTTTCCTAATGAAATATAATTTAAGAAATAATACATTTTAATCTTCTTCTGGTTTCAAAGTTGTCCATTCTTTGGAAAACATTTTCGGTGTCCACAGTGAAAATTCCCAGGAGAAACTTCACTTTCTTCTTTTTTTTTTTTGGTACCAGGATCAAACTCACAACCTTGCACTCATCAGGCAGGTGCTTATGCGGCTGAGCTAAATCCCCAGCCCTCACTTTCTTCAGTGAAGCAGAATTTAAATGTCCCACACCTGGACCAGGGATTTAGCTCAATGGTGTAAGCACTTACCTGGCGAGCGTGAGGTCATGAGTTCAATCCCTGGTACTAAAATAAAATAAAATAAAATAAAATAAAATAAAATAAAATAAAATAAAATAAAATAAAACAAAAAAAAGTCCCACACTTAAGTCATCTTTTATAGGCAACAGTTATTTCCAATAAATACCCTGAGGGGGGTGCAGTTTCTAACTTAGCCAACATTAGAAAAGAATTTCATCTATCTTCACTATTTCCTTTAATCTTAATAGCAAACCTATCTTAATACAGAGGATCTAAGAGTTAATAATAAAACCAAAAGAAGTAAACCATAAGGCAAAGAACACTTAGAACTTTCGCTTAATTCTTGTAAATACCAATAAGGAACTAATCACTATCTTAAAGGTGAAATGGCTGAAATACTAAGGTTTCTTTTAGGACTAGTACAGCTACCTCAAATAATAATGTGCATAATAATTATTCTACATGGGTATATATGCAAAGCCATATACATGAAGCTTTACTGGCCACAGAAGGGGTTTTGGTGGATTGTGTCGACCATGGTTGTGGAATTCCATTACCTCCTTCAGTCTTCAGAACCTGACTATCACAAAGATGCCCTTAATTATAGTATGAAAAAGCTCACTATCACGTATCTCCATGAAGAAATGAGCTGCAGTAAAATCTTTTTTTTGGTACCGGGGATCGAACTCACGACTGTGCGTTTGCAAGGCAGGCACTTACGCCGCTGAGCTAAATCCCCAGCCCCTGCAGTAAAATCTTAATTACTTTTTCTATTTGGTCCTTTAGCCTTAAAGCTCAAGAAGTACCTATGGATATTCAGTAAGCATCCCTTATCTTAGGAATTCCAATTAAAAGAGACATAAAACAGAAACTTGCCTTCTCTAGAAAAGTTCGGACTGAGACCTGAAGGTATGGACAACATACCAAGAGTAGAACCCTGACTGGGGGTTCCAGTTTTAAACTCAGTGTCACTATCTTTTCTGCCCCCTAGAGTTTCCCAGGGGGAGAGCAAAGACAGCAAAGTTTTTCCCTACTAGGGCAGAAAACTGACACAGCAAATTGAAGACTGACAAGGACAGTGATACGCTTTATTACTTGGTAAAAGAAGGCATGTTTGGGTATCATAACTGTGTTTTACCCAAAGAGACAGATGCAATTAATGGGTTTAGGCATACCAGCAATGACATAAAATTTTTAAGAAGCCTCATCAAAATTAGCTTTCCTTCCCTAGCTCTAATGATACTAATAAAACTACTATGTATTTATTAACATTGCCTCTAACAAACATACTCAGGAACTGTGCTAAGGAACTGCTTTAAAGGGAATCTCCAACAATTCTCATTTGGTGTGCATTCTACAAATTCACATTCAGATAGTTTAAAAGGCTATTTGAAAAGGGGTCTAATGAGCGGATTTGGAAGGATGAGATGGAAAAATTAAAACTACAGCAACAACAATAAAGAAAAACCATCCTTACCATACATAACGAGCCCACAAGATGCACAACCATTCACCATTTTTTTTCTTAAGACTTTTTCAAAATATAAGCAACATTATTTCACAGAATCTGGTATGGCTAAACTCATCATATATTCATATTTTTAAAAAACAAAATGTTTTCTTACAAAATAGGAAGACAGAATCATTGTACAAACAGCCAAAATGGATGCCAGCACAATATCAGATGGAATTTCTGAACCACTTCTCCCAAGGATAGGAGTAAACATCTCAATTACTGCCCAGATGAGGTACATTCCATAAATATAAGGAATAAACATCCCCAAAAGGTAAAAGACAATAAATTTTCCTTGGGCACCTAGAAGAAAGAGAAAAAAGGCATCTATGAAATGCTACTCTGAGATACAGATTTTTATAGTCTTGGCATGTAACAGAGATTACCTTAGATGTGACACTTGCCCTTTGATACATGTGTATCCAGTGAAATAACAAAATTCCAGGCCAAGGGTATAGCTCAGCAGCAAGCTGAGGGTCATGAGTTTGTGGCAAGCACAGGGTCATGAGTTTGATTCCCAGTACCAAAAAAAACCCATTTCAATGAAATTTCATTTGGAAAGGATAAAATACAAATGAAAATTAAAATGTACCAGTAATATATTAGTATGTGTTCAAAAACATGAGAAAGAGATGGGCTATATGGTAAGAAAAAAATGTACATGGTGTTCAAAAAAAAGTACATGGTATGAAAATATAAGGGTTGGATACAATGGCACACTCCTGTAATTCTAGTTATAGAAGGCTGGGTTGGAAGGATCCCAAGTTCAAGCCAGCCTGGGAAATTTAGTGAGACCCTATCTAAAAAAAAACAAAAAAACAAAACCAAAAAAACAGAGGCGACTGAGGCAACAGACTTGCCATGAGTGAGAGGCCACCCTGGGCTCCATAGTGAGTTTAAGGCCAGTATAACCTACACAGCAAAACACTGTCTCAAAACAACAACAAAAACAATAACTATTATTATTATTTGGAAAGGCTACTTAATAAAACAAAGTTGCTGAAAGTCTTATATATTTTTCATCTGTATCAAAACTAATTTCCCTACCATGCTGCTTAAACTCCTTGTGAATGCAGAACTTTGTGAGCAAAGGAAACGCTACCCAGATAGCATTAATGAACGCTGAGCAAAGTCCTTGGTAAGTGAACATGACAAGAAAACTACAATGCACAAACAGTGAGACGTCAAAAAACACTTCTCCCAGATACTGGTCACTGGCATTCTGAAAGAAAGAAAAATAAACAGTCTCATTTACAAGTCATTCAGAAACAGGCTACATTCTGTTTAGCACAGTCTATGCTTTAAACAGACAAAGTAAACACAAACTTCAGTCCTACAGAGTAAATTCTAAACTACTGCACAGGAAGGGTAATTTCAAAAGATGTAAGGAAAGCTCTATCTAATCTATGCTTTTTTCTCACAGGGCTAAAAGTAATCCTTGGAAGCATTCTTAAACTAAAGGAGTCCTCCTAAACACATCAATTTCTGTAAGCTTTTCCTGTTTATGCAATTTTCAAAGACTGAGGAGCAAACCAGAAGAATAGTGTGTGAAGGAACAAATCCTGCAGGTCCACATGGCACACCTCACGGCTATGATGGCGTGGTGTGAGTTTCCCAGGTCTTTCCTATCTCCGACTGGTCACCGTTGCCCTCCCCTCTCGTATTCCTGGTGCTTTCATATAAAATCTGAGCTATACTTCTTTTAAAGTTTCTTTTTCTTTTGCCTTATTTCTATTTATCCCAAGGGGCTTTATTTCAAGAGCTTAAAGGTTGCTGTTACATGTTTTCAGAACAAGGTTGTATGACAAGCACCATACACACTAAAAGACAGGCTACAGTTATTAACACTCAGATGTTCAACAGTGTTAATCAAGAGGCTTGGTCTTTAGCCAGGCATGGTGGTGCACACTATAATCTCAGCACTATGGAGGCTGAGGCAGGAGGATCACCACAAGTTCAAGGTCTGCCTGGGTTATATAATAACTGCAAGGCCAGCCTGAACAAGAGAGAGAGAGAGAGAGAGAGAGAGAGGGAGGGAGACAGACAGACAGAGAGAAAGAGAGAGACAGACAGAGAGAGATCTTGTCTCAAAAACAAAACAAAGAACAAGCCCAGCTTGGGCAGTTTAGTGACTTAGTGAGACACTGTCTCAAAAATGGATAGGGGCTAGGAATGCAGCTCAGGGGGAACACCCGAGGTTGAATCCCAGGCATGGTACCATGCCTACTAACTGCTGGGGAAAAAAAAAAGAAAAAAAGAAAGAAAAGATGTTTTACAGCAAGTACTCAAACTGTACCAAAGATAAACATCTCTCAAATCTATTTTTATCCTTACCTCCATTTATGTCTCATATTCCTGCACTATTCCAAACCACTCTATACAGTGTTACAAATTTTCCTACCAAATCACAAAATCTTTATCCTGCTATAAAAAAAAAAGGTGGTCCCATTGATTTTTAGGGTCATGTTCTCAACCTGCTTCTCAGTTATTGCACTGTCCTTACTTTCTCTTTACCCCACTGGAGCTTTTACTGATTGTAACCCAAATATACCTTGTATATCCCCATCTTGACTATTTATCAATCCATTTTACCTAATAAATTTCTATTATTGCTTCAAAAACCCTATTCAAATGTCACCACCTCCTTTAATAAGCCTTGACTTCCACAAGCAAAATTCATCTCTGTTGTACCTGTATTCTTAAAAGCACTGCCTGTATATCATTCTATTTCACTTTACTCCACAATGTACTACAAGCAACATGGTTTTTGTTTTGTTGGTTTTTTTTATTGGTACCAGGGATCGAACTCATAACTGCACACTTGCAAGGCAAGCGCTTATGCCACTGAGCTAAATCCCCAGCCCCCAATCAACATGGTTGGCATCTCTTCCCAAACGAAACTGTGCACTTCTCAAAGAGATCACATTCTTATGAATCTCTGTATCACACGGTCTCATCATGGTACCATGCCTACTAACTGCTGAAAGAATGTATCTGAACTGAAAATGAAACACATTACTATTTCCATTGTGTTTGCTACTATTTCCATTGTGTTTGCAGCCCAGTGTTATAATCAGACCACTGAAATTAATGGAAGTTGAACTTCATTAGGCATTTCTATCCCACACTTGTCCAATCAACAATGTTCAGCCACACTCAGGTTATAATAGCTACACTGAGAATAAACATGTAAAACTAAGCCTTATAGCTACCCTCAAAAAACCGTTCTTCAGTAGGGCCTGCTAACACTGAAAAGTTCCTTACACCATCTCGCAACATTAACTGAAACTGAGACCAAAGACATCCTAGTAGAAAAATGCTAGATTACATCCTTCCATATCCCTAATCTTATCCCTAATCTTATCCCTACCAGTACAAACTGAAAAGCAGATATCCACTGGCTATCTTAAAAATAAGGGAGCTTCCCCCTTGATTCTCTTAGAAAACAAGAAACTATGACTCTCAGTATTTCATTTTTAGTTCTGTTCTTTCATAACCTTAATTCTTTATATTTTTACAAATTTATACCACTGAAACCATAACAATGTGACAGCATTCTCTAACATTCAGTGTAAATCACTTAGAAGCATTTTTCTTCCTGCCTTTTTCCCTAGCAGTTTGTCCTTAACGACATATATGCTATCAAAATCTGCATCAACAAACATACAGGTAAAAGAAAAAAATGAGAGAAAAACTGAAGATTCTAAGTGCAACATTCCTTTCAGCAACAAGTACTTGCTGTGTGTTAATGGCCCACTTGACTTTTTTCCTTAAAAACAAAACAACAAAAAATACGCCTATTACTTACCACATAATAAAATCTTTTTGCAAGAGTATGTATGAATATTATTTTGGCTGCAGCTGCAGTTCCATACAGACAAATGGAGACATAGAAGTGGTTGTACCATGAGAGAGACTGTCCAATAAGAGAGACGAACACTGCTATGATGAGAACCGTAACAAGGCTAGTGAACCAACTAATGAAAGTTATGCCAAGTCCACACAAGAAGTCCTTTGTGTAGTTAACAGCTAATGAAGAGAGAACAAAAAGTTGGAAGTCATTATATTCATTCATCAAACCATTATAAAACAGTAGAGTTAAAGGGGGAAATGTTGAAAAATTCACTACTGTAATTGAAAAGTACTAGAATGTCCTAGGTTGAACTCAGGGAAAACACTAAAGAATAATATTCAAGGAACACTTACTGAGCAAGTGGCTAGTTTTAATCTCCATCAACTTTAGAATATTTAATGTATGAAAATATTAGCAAGGGTAGAGGGTGAAGTTTCATGTAAAATTTGGCTAATAGAAGCTAACATAGGAAAATACAGACATGGGAAAAATAAATGATAATGAATTATTTAAATTAGTGCCAAATATTTTATTTTGTGACAAATTGAGTCTAAAACATGTCAAGCCAAAATATTTCAATCAGAAGGGACCAATTTTAACCAAAAGCAGTTTATTCACACTTCAAAACACTACTGATCTATAAAGAAAAAAGTTTTTTTGCTGTTGTTTGAGATAGGGTCTCAATATGTAGCTCAGACTAGCCTAGAAATACATAGTCTTGGCTGTCCCTGAATTCACAGCAATCCTCCTGTCTCAGCCTCCTGAGTGCTGAGATTACAGGCATGTGCCACCATGCCCAACAGGAAAGACCTTTCAATGGGACTTTTCATTAAAAGTCAATCTAAACAAACCGTCTTTTATTGCTTCCTATTTGCTATTTCTATGAGGTTCATTAAAATTTTCTACTCACAAAGCCTAAAATTTTGAGTATATCAACATACTATTAAGAATTTTTCACAATGTAAATCAAGCACAGTTTTAAGATTTTTAACTACCTGGGATGATATACGCACACTGACTAAAAAAACTTCAAGGAAATCCTGTACCATGCCAGTAGTTACAGCTTTACAGGAAAATACTTACTCTTATGTTTAAACTGCAGCAGTTTTTTGCCCAGGTACAAAACAACAGCCATCACCACCATGTAGTTTATTATTGAGCCAATTCGACAGGGATAAGCAATGACAAACAGGCCAAGCACATCAAAGAAGACCATTTTCCCATGTCGATACTCAGAAGAAAAAGTCAGTGTATCAGATGTAGCTAAATATTTCAGAACTGCTAAAATGTTGTCACCTGTTAGTAGACGAAGATAACAAAGCTAAGTAAGTTATTTGAAGGTGATTTTACATGTAGAACTATACAAAGCAAAAACAAACCATCTACTATCTGAATAAACAAACGGCTTCCTGCCCTCCTGCTTCCCTCTATTTCTGAAGATACTATTTTCATTCTAGGCCAGCAACTACTCAAAAACAGCCTCCTACAAACACATTTTTCTCATGCTGTGTTCTAACCTGGAATATCCTCTTTCCTCCTCAGGCCAAAGCCTGGCTTTTCTGGAACTCTCTGGAAAGCACTTTATCTCCCTGTTCTGTAAGTTCTCATCTGCTCCCATGCTATCTCATCTGCTCCCATGGATCCATGTAACTATTTTCCACACCAAGGAAACTGCCCACACTTGTGTTCCACTTCTACCTCCAATTTACAGTGTTGGCTGTACTCTTATTGTTCAGCAATCTTACCATAAACCTGGGTAACTCCCTTTCCAAATCCTCACAATAAGTGTGTGTATGTTCTGAACTGTTAAACTAGAGAGAACTAAAATTTAAGCCTTCATCTCTTGAACTCCAAATCCCTAACTCATTCCACCACAAAGCACTTTTCTAATGCACTGGCTGCAGAATATTTATACATTTTTAGGTCATATCTAATATTTTGTTTTGCAATATAAAATTCAAACCTGAAATACCAACCTGCTCTCTGAATGGAGTCTGTTAGAATTCTGTCTGCTGTGTCATACTTGGTGTGATAAATGTATCCATTCTCAATAAAAGCTAAGTCTATTCCTAAAACAGGGAAAATAAGTCAGTTTGCTTTAAAGACCAACCTTGCTGTAGAACACCTCAGTGGTACCTCAGTTCACAAGCTTGATTCTTTCCATGATTCTAGTTACAAACCAAGCTATATGAGAAACAAAGCAAATTCAATGGTTCAGGGGTTAGTGTTAACCTTATGAGACAATTTGATTCAATTCTCATTCAGTTGGGTGTGTGACTAGAACTATGGAAAGAATTCAGTTCGTGAACCAAGTACAACTGCATTAAATTCCAAAAAAAGATAAAATGTCAAAGTAGTAGTGTGATTGCTTTGTCATATTTAAGAATGAATGACAGTGGCCCTGAATCAAGGCCAGTAGATTGCTATAGCTGCTGGTTTCAAACAGGAGCCTAAAGAGAATTCTTTCTGTGGTCTGCTGGCCATTTCAGAACTTTGGAAATGTAATGGTCAATTCATCAAAAAGAAATAGTGGCTGTGACTGTGGCAGGTTTCGGCGGCCCACAAGAGGGAGACCCTGGCGTCTCAGGACCTGCACCATGTGGCGACCTGGGGTGCCGGGAGAACAAGGAGCTCCTCCCCTCCCTGGTGGGCAGCTGTGAGCCTGCCGGTGTGAGGGCTGAGAATCAAACATCTCATGTCGTCCTGTGTCCCTTCCTGTGTTGCCCCCGCTGCCCCTTTGCAAGTGGGAGCCAGTGAACTGGACATCTTGTGAAAGATTGGCTATGTTGTTTTGTATGAACTTTCCGTGTACAAAGATATAGACAACGATTTGGAAGAAAACAAGAGACAATATGATAGTGAAGATCTCTGGTTGTCTAGCTTTACGACTTACGCTTTCTTATGTCCCGTTTTGTTCTGTTTTGTTGTGTTAAATTTATCCCCTTTAAAATAAAAAAATGGCTACATAAAAAAATGAATGACAAATTCTCTTTCATATTCTTATAAAATCTATAGTAATGTACTAATGAAGTATAATATTCCACACAGAGACATCACACATCAAACAAATGAGTTTGTGTGGTCACTGAAACTTTGCCATGGGGGGGGCTGTAGCTCAGTGGTGGAACCTTTGCCTAGCATACACAAGATCCTGGGTTCCATTCCCAGTGACACAGAAAGAAAAAACCTTTGCCAGCTATATGTTTGTCAAACCAGAGCCAAATTTTAGCTTCACCTAAGCCAGTGGTGGTGAACCTATGACACACATGTCATTGTATTTTTAAGACAAAAGATGTTAATGTAGAGTTATTTTGTCTAAACTAAAACTTCAGTATTCGGGTATAATTGCAGTGTGGGCACACTGCAATGTTAAGTAGGTTTTGTGCTGGAGTCTGGCACTCATTCTATAAAACATTGGACATCACTGATCTACACTACACACATCACCAAAGCAGCTGGCAAGCAAAACAACTGGGCAAGTCAAAGACCCCAAGCAGATCCTGTTATCATCCTTGGGAATGAAGCATTAAACTGTTCTTCTTCTATCACAGTACAGGACAAAAAGATACAAGGAGGCAAAATTTCTATTAGCATAGAGTTTAAAAAAGGAAAATACTAAGAAATCAAGAGTGCCAGAAAGGATAGCTCTCATATCTAAATACTAAAGAACGTGTTCTCAGAAAATGCTGTTTACTCAAAAACTTTCCAGCAGTGAAGGTCACTTCTGATGAATCAATATTGTACAATAGCCTATAACCACTGGGAATGTACCTGGAATGTTACCAAAATCTCTGTAGATACGGAAGTCAGTTTCTGAGGGAATGATTCCACTCTGAAAAACCTCCTGAGCCACCACAGAGGCAAAAGGATGTCTAGCTGCTGACACATAAGCTTGAATCAACCAAGGATTTTCAGGACCTGAAATGAAACATGACAACACAAGACAAGGTTAACCTAATAATTTTTTAACATATACTACTATTTTTTCTACCTTTTTGGTGGTTGTGCTAGAACCAGGGCGCAGCACATAATAAACAGGGACTTTACCACAGAGTTACTTCCACTGCCCCAGCACTAATTTTTTTTAACGTACCAGAAGTACAGATCGTGGTGGGTTTTGGAGATGTAGTCAAAATTAATTTCTTAATCTTGTTCTTATTTTTTGACACTTTAAATATATGTGTATAACTTAAAATGAAAAGTAACATTACAAAATAAAATTAAATAACAGCAACTACAAAAAGTTTAAATCTAAGAACAAAATGAAAAATTTCTAAGTCTATCATTCTAAGATAATTTCTCACTTTTCTGTCTTCAATTTTCTTATAAATATACAACCATGTGTACAAAGCTACAGTCAAAACTCTCAAATTCATTCCTGGAAGCAAGCATTACCCTATACCAATACTGGAGAAAGACCCAACTAAGAAAGAGAATTACAGCCAATTTCCCTCGTGAACATAGATGCAAAACTCCTCAGTAAGATACTGGCATAGAATGCAGCAAAGCATCAAGAAGATTATACACTGTGATTAACTGGGATTCATCTCAAGGATTCAGGGATGGTTCAACATACGTAAATCAATAAATGTAATATACCATATTAACAGAGAACAAGCACAAAATTATATGATCATCTCAAAGGATGCAGAAAAAGCTTTTATTTTTATTTTGAAGGTAGTAAAATACAACAGAACTAGACAGAATAAAGCCAATCAAGACAATGCAGTGAAACTGGTACAGAACTTCACAGCAGGATATCAGGATAACAGTAATAGGTACCACAACATATCTCGTTATCTTCACAATAGTTGGCCATTCAATCAGCTATCAGAAAAAGCTTTTGACAGTGTCTAGCACCCACTCATGATAAAAACCCCACAAAAAAATTGGAATACATGGTCTTCATCTCAATGTGATAAAAGTCATCCATGACAAATCAACAGCCAACCTCATGCTAAATGAGCAAAAACTGGAAGTATTCTCTCTAAAATCAGGAATAAGAGAAAAAGATGTCCACTGTCTCCACTCTTATGTAACTTTAGCTGGAAACTTTAGCTGGAGCAATTAGACAAGAGAAAAAAATAAAAGGAATAAAATAGGAAAGGAAGACGTTAAAACTATCATTATATGCAGATGATAAGAAACTCGAAAAACTACAGAACTGGTAGACTTAATAAGTAAATTCAGTAGTATAACTGGATACAAAGTCAACATTCAAAAATCAATAGCCTTTCTGTACATGAATAACAAACTCAGAGAGAAATCAGAGAAACTGCCTTTTACGATTGCATCCAAAAAACTGAAATACCTAGGAATCAATCTAACAAAGGATGTAAAAGACCTCTATATTGAAAACTGCAGCACTCTGAAAAAGGAGATTGAAGAGGACATTGGAAAAAGGAGAGATATCCTGTGCTTTTGGGTAGGAAGAACCAACATAGTGAAAATGGCCACACTTCCAAAACCATTATACAGATTCAATGCAATTCCAATTAAAATTCCAATAGCATATCTCACAGAATTAGAGAAAACAATCCTAAAATTCATCTTGATCCACAAGAGACCTAGAATAGCAAAGCAAATCCTGGGCCACACAGGCAAATCAGGGGGCATTATAATCCCTGACTTGAAATTATAATATAAAGCTACTGTGATAAAAACAGCATGGTACTGGAAAAAAAAAGACCCAAAGATCAGTGGAACCGATTACAAGATGAAGAAACAACTTCAGACATACTAAGCCACCTTATCTTTGACAAAGGTGACAAACACATTCACTGGAAGAAAGACAGCTCTTTAATAAATGATGCTGGAAAAACCGGCCCTGTACATACCAAAGACTGAAGTTGGACCCATATCTTTCACCATGTGCTAAACTAAATTTGGAATGGATCAAAGATCTAAATATTGATGGTGAAGAGACAAGATGGCGGACTGGTAGGTAGCAGGAGAGAGACCCTCTCTGAGAGAGACAGCTCAAATGCCAGAATAAAACACCCTGGAGAGACCCAAACAGAGAGAGATAGACTCTCACAACACAGAAAGAAACTAAAGCTCAAAAACCCACTCGAATAAGCGGTCCTGGGCTACTATTAGTGAAGATAAGATCGGCGAGCACGGCACCCGCCTCAAGACGCCTGAATTCCGCCCGACCTGAACAAGTGATCCGAGCCAAATCGACTGGCTTGAGCTGCCGGAGCCCGGAGCTGAACAGCCCGGCGTGCAGCTTGCCAGGACCAGCACTGCACACGACCCACCCAGAGGCACCATGAATTCCCACCTCAGCCGCCCTGAAGTTGGAGGTCGGGCAGTCCAGCAGTTCTCCGGGACACGGTGAGTGATGAGAATAAGACCCTTCCACGGGAAAGGGGAAACCGACTGGACGACATGTTGGATTTGGGCAGGACAGCCCTAACTCCATAAGGAAGTGGCTTCAGCTGGTTATTCCCCTCGCCGAGCAGATTGGTGGAATCCGCTTGAACTAGGCCACGCCCCTGGCGGGGACCCAGTTACTTCCCTGAGATCAGTGCACACTGACGCAGTGAAGGCCTGCAAAGGTTGACTGGCCCAGAAGGGAGGAGCTAGCGCACACTGCCCCTGGGTGAACTCTAATCTCTGATAACCTATTGAAGAGGGCTAAAGCTCCTAGCCTGCGCCCTCTAAAGGAGCCTTAAACAACAAGAACAGGGTCTGGGAATTACACTGTATACTTGTACGGAAGGAACCAAAAACATGACGAAAGGGAGAAATAAGAAAACACTCCCAGCCCCCAACCCTGAGAACATTGATCCAGGAGCAGTGAATACAAAAGAAACTGAGGGCAGCAAAAATGCAACATCGGGCGCAGCATTAGCGGACATAAAGAGATATATTCAAGACCTCGTAAGCGGGACCAAAACTGAAATATTAATTCAA
>PVJX010018292.1:0-36815 GCA_004027295.1 Dolichotis patagonum
GCTGATCTTGAAATGTGCCTGGGACTGAGAACTATGAACTAAAGGGAGAGGACCATGTGTGCTTATGCTTTGGGTATAGATCAAAGCTGCCAGTACCCTGAGGGCAATTTCCTAGACTCTGCCTGTTTTTAATTAAACATTCCTGTTATTTTTGCTAACTAAATTTAATATATTCATAACATTACTATAACATTTTAAATTACTTACCAATATGTTAGATTTCTACTCAAAGAAAGTGCACTATAATTTCTCCATGCCACTCATGCCAAGACACAGCCCTGAATTCTTGAGCCCACGTGGACCCCAGTAATGGGAACTGTTCCCAGCTTGCCTCCACCTCCCACAGCACCCTTTGCTGTGGGTCTCTGGGATGTGTTTGCTGATATTTATCAACAGAACAATTATTTTTCCTCACAGTTCCCTCCAATCTTGTCTTCTTAGAATGTATGGTGGGTCTCCATGGCCAGATACGTTCTGAAATAGGGCACAGGCATCTGAGTCACACAGGAGATTACATTAGCGAGCTCATGAACACAATTTTAAAATAATTATTTATGTGCTTATTTTGCATTATTAGATACCTATAAATAGGATGTAACTTGTAACTTTGTAACTTTGATAAAGAAGATCATTATGTTAACATAATTCTCCTTCAATATCTACCAGGAACTGTTTCTAGGACTCCCCAGTGAATACCAAAATCCAAGATGCTCAAGTTCTTTATATATGGCATAGTATTTGCATACAACCTGTGCACACCCTCATTTATACTTTAAATCATCTCTAGATTACTTATAATACTCAATACTATGTAAATGTTATGCAAATAGTTATATTTTATTGTTTAGGAAATGAAGTGAAAAACTCTACACATGTTGAATACAGATACAACTACTTAATATAACATTTTGGTTCTGTTGTTTGTGAAATCTGTAGACAAGGAACCATGGATATAGAGGGTTCCCTGTTCCCTCTTGGTACTTAAATGTGGCAAACATCACAGAGTGGTAAGTGAGGGACTAAAGGATGACGTCCAGAGCCCCCTGAAACTGGCTGCGTTCTACTCTTCCAGTGTTGCTTTTCCTCCTCCCCATTGTCAAAAGGCTAATAAGTAGACCTATGGGTAGTGTTAAATATGTGGACTCTGGAACTATTTACATAGTTAAAATCAACAGGAAATTCAGATTCAAGGGGAGGAGATAAAATGCTACTTCTTGATGGGCTTGATGGCAAGGTTCAGGAAGAACACGCAAGATAAACAATATTGCCTTGGGCATTTTTGAGCAGCAGAGACTATGATAATCTATTTCACAGATTTCATATTCATGTCATACACATATATGTAGGCTATGTCTAGGATAAATAGACAAGACACAGTCTCCTTCTTCTCCCCTCCGACATAACAAGGACTGAGAATAATCCAGTTTGACAGAGAAGCCTTGTTTCAGCTGGCCATGCATAGCAGGATGGTGTGAGCTTTGATATCCTCCTCTTTACCTGTAGAAAGTGCTAGAGAGCAGAGTAGGCCAGAGTAGGATAGGATGACGAGCACACAGTGGACCTGGCTGCATGGCTGTGCATGCCAATCTTCATCTCCTTGGCCACACACTTTGGCCCCTGGAGCAAGTTTCTGTGACCATGCACTTTTCTTGCTGCAGCCTCTGCCTTTAAGGGGAGCCTGCAGCGAGAGAGGCAAGTGATGAGTTAATCGGCACAGTGTAGTGTCTGACCCAGAAGGTCCTAGACTCAGATGGACTTGGGTTTGAATCCCAGCTCTGCCAACACTGTGGGTTTGAAAAACTTACTGGGCTCTGATACTCAAGTGCTTCCTCCATTCAATGCTAAGAAGGATAAAAGTATCTGTCTCCTAGAACAGTTGTGGGGATTAAATAAAATAGGGTAGATAAAATTGCACATGTGTGAGTATTTGTGGCAAATACAAAATCAGACCTCGAAGAGTCTTGTCTATCATCTAGTGATAACTGCATACACTGACTCATGAAGGTAATTCCTGAAGTTTTTCCTGAGGTAATTCATGAAGGTAATTCCTGAAGGTTTTACGAAGTGAGCATTTTTATTTTCATTTTATGATGTTGAAAGGGCTCGAAGAGATTAAGTTAAGAATATTGCCTAGGACCCGGTAGGTTGGATTTGAAGCCAGGTTTTCTAATTCTGTCTTAGAGCTATTCCGGCCTTGGACAGGGCTTCCCATAGTCAGAGTGGTTGGTACAGGTCTTAGTGAAGGCACTGGGCAACAGAAAGGACGTCGCTGGGCTTGGCTAAGTGTGTTCTTTCACGGTTCCCTGCAGATAGCCCAGGAGTTACTGGCCATTAACCCCGAGGTCATGGAGAAAACAGCTGCTGTCATTCCAGGAAGAAATGTGCTTATTTATTAGAGCCAGTGGGAAAACACCAGTTCCTGTGGGAAAGGGTGGCTGGGGGTTGTGGACAGAGTTGGAGGAGGTGAGAAGGAGAAGAAAATGGGGCTGAGGGGAAGTGTAGGATCTGCATGGGAGCCTTTAACCTTCCTGGAAAGTATTACGTGCTCGCTTCACTCTGGACCGTGGCACATGCTGTTCTTTTTTATCAGTATTCATTTATGCTTCAGTACATATCTTTGAGCCCCTCTTGTGTGCACGTTGCTATTGTGTGTACTGGGGTCAGAGCACTGAGCAAGAAAGACAGGTGTGCGTCCTCTGGAGCCTACCGACAAGTTATGGGAGTAAGATGAAAAGAAGAAATACACATATAAACGAACAAGTGAAAATAATCATTCCACATTTGTGATCTAATAATCCCAAAAATATAAACAAAGTAATAAAAAAAAAAGCAGAATAACTTGGAACAATTCCCAGACTTAATTATCCTCAGACAGCACCTTCTCTGAGAAGTCCTAACCCAAGGAGTCTGAGACAGACAAGCCCCTAACACACTACTGGGGTACCTGTTAACCATGGTCACCACATTGACACTGCAGTTTGTTTACTCCTCTCTCTCCCACCTAGCTGAGGTGCTTCCTCAGGACAAAACTAGGCATTGTGCCTGGCACCTGTAAGGCGTCTCACACAGCACTGGTGTTCAACAATTCCTCAGTGAACGAATGGGTAAAGGGATGGATATGTTTGTTGTGCTTAAGGGTGAGACATTAAGATTATTTCTAGTGCAGCTTTGACTTCAAAACTATGATTTGTTTGTATTCTTCCTGACTGCTATTGGCTGTCCTATTTTTTAAAAACATATTTTGGGGTTTTAATGAATGGGAATGATTTGCACTGCAGCATATGGCTACTTTAATTAAGCAAAAGGTATCATTTGAGTAGCAAAATAGTGTATAATTTATCAGGACTCATGTGTATTTTGTAAGTATACCACATAGGCTATATAAATCTTTCTGTACTCGGGCATGGGGGAAAGAATCTCTAGTGACCTGATACTGCAAGACAATGCATGTCAAAAATAAGCTGAGCATCTTAATTTCCCTAGAAGAGGGAGATATCCACGCCAGCGTCATATGGGGGTTCTCTGGGCACCCTGAAAAACAGGAACTAGGGAGAGAGTAGGTGTGGGGAAGAGCTACCAGCCACCGTTGTAGGGCCAGGGAATGTTTCACATTTGCTGCTGCTCATGAGAGGACACGGCTACTCATTAAAAAGGTTGGACTCTGGAGAAAGAGGCACCACACGGAGAGCTGGAAAGCAGTCTTGGACCACTGGGCTTTGTTGCTAAGCGTTTTCCCAGGACTGGAGAATTAGAATCCATCTGGGAGAAGGAGAAGACTAAAAATAAGGCAAGGGGAAACCAAATTTAGCACATGTGTGTGATGGAAATCCAGTAATACGGGGAGATGGCAAAGATATGCCAAACTGGGGAGAAACAGAGGCCGACAGAGCTGCAGATAGAGAGGTTGTTTGTGCCCAAGGCTTTTCAGTGAGCAGGATACCTTTGACTCTGGTCAAGGGGCCCTCGTTCTCTGAGAATAGTAGCAAGGTGATGGGGAGGTAGTATTCTTTCTTGGATCACTGCTACCCCTCTCCATGGACAGGGGTTCCTGGGCCCAGAGCTGCAGCACTGCATGCTCAGGGTGCAAGCCTTCCGGTAAATAGGGCCCAGACAAGGGAAAACTCTAAAGACTGAATTTTCTTCGACAGAACTCACAAAACTGTCCTCTGAAATCAAATCTGCATTTTCCTTCTCTGTGGGAGCAGAGCAGAGAAGGAACCATGGGGAAAGTGGAACTAATACTGGCTGTGGCAAGAATCGCATCAGACTGAAGCATTCAGCACAGGGCACTGGCAGCGGTGGAGGGTCTGTGTGTCATATATCTGTCTGTTATGACCCTTTACGTTCATCCTACGTGGAACCTACCACATAGAAGAAGTTACATCTTTCTTTCATTTGTATATCCCAGAAACTCCAAAGAGATATATGCTCAGGGGAGGATAGTGATGCGATAGATCTGGGGGAGGCAGAGCATTTGTGCACAGGGCACCCCAGCCTGTTCTGATTACATACCTTTTGGGTACAAGGAGACCAGACTGATAAGTAGATCTAGTGCACAGTGTAGAGAAACTTGAAGGCTTTATATAGACATTTTAAAATGTGAAAAGTACATTTATTGGTATTTATTATCTGCAAGGAACTGTGTTTAGACTGGGCTGTATTTGGAATATCAGGCTCCAGTAAATGGCCATCTGGGCAGCTCCCTGGATGCCCACCAGCACACTGGAGACGCTTATCTCATCTCTCTGTCCCAATGACTTTTTTCCCTATTCCCAGTGGAAGGCACCCAGTCATCTAAGCCACAAATCTATTCATTCTAGATAAGAGGTGTGATAGAAAACTATGGTGAATATTTAAATTTTTAAATCATCCCTTGTAGCATCCTCACTCTAAAATACTAATAGTCAATTAACATGTCCCATCATTTTCACCTTATAATTCTCTTTCCAATCTCTCGACTCCTTACTGTTATTCTTCTTGGAGTATTTCAGTAGTGTCACAGCTGAGACCTCTCCCTCCGAGTCTGTACTTCCTAGTTTCAGAACCCTTACTACCACCATGTAATTCCTTGCTTAAAATATTCCAAGGACACCCATGAGCTAAAACATGGTAGCTGTTGAGTTTTTAAATTTTACAACTTTTTCTTCAAATGGAATCACAACATGCAAAAAGTAAAAGCCAAAAACACTAATAAGACCTTTCTGGTCTATCTTGGTCCTTACCCCAAGTACTACTGAGATAGCCCAGTGCTCCCACAAATATAGTTTGAAGACCCACAGAACGCATCCATACATATAGCATGGTCCATGAGCTGGTCCAGCCATCCCTTCTGTCCTACTTCCTGTCTCTTTCTCCCTCAAGTTTGGGCTCCAGTAGCACTTATCTGCCAAGCTCTTACCAAGCACCTGCTGCTTTTCATCTCAGTGCTTTTGCCCATACCACATCCCAGTTGGAGCCTCCTACTCTCCCACTCCTTAATCACCTGCCTGACTCCATCATTTACCCACAGCCTTCTCTGAATTCCTAAGATGGGTCAGCTGTCTCAACTCTATTCTCTGAGCCTCCTGGCTGTAACTGGCCCACAGCCCTGTGTTGGTTTGTACCCTCCTCCCAAAGAAATGATGAGTTCCTTGAGAATAAGACTATGGCCTATTCATCTCTTGGCTCCTAGCACATTGTCCATGCCCGGCACCTCATGAATGTTCAAGAAATCCTCACTGTTCTGAGTTCTGAATTGCAGACGATATGTCTCTCTGATTTTCCGTTAGGTTTTCCCGAGTCCTGCTGCTTGCCCTTGATCTCAAGTATCACAGAATACTCCTCACACCGGATGGCAGCAGACCGAGCCCTGGCTGATGGATGACTACTTCTATCATTCTCTCCCTCTGCCAGGCTTAAAGGAAACACCAGCCCTTATCACAGACAAAATGACTTATCAAATACTTGGGCATGGAGCCAGTGAGCAGGGCTGTTGAGCAGTGGAAAGAGATTGCGCCAAGACTCTAGCAGACATGCAGCTTTTGGAGGAAAAGATGAGCGATGAGGCATTGGTTTCAAGAGCCAGATGTGGGGCTTCATCATCCCTCTCATCTGACAGGAGCTGGTCCAAGTCTGAGTCAACAGGCACTTAATGCAGAAGATTTAGAGGACAGAAGGTCCCTGGTCACTGTGTTCTTTGGGGGGATAAAGTGGCTAAATAGGAACTTCATAATAGTTATAAAAAAATAATGGTATTATGAACCGAATTGTGTCTCTCTGAAAACTTACATGATGAAGACCTAACTCACAGTCATCAGGATGTGACTGTATTTGGAGACAGGCTCCTTAAAGAGAGAAGATGAGATCATTAGGACTGGTGTTCTTATAGGAAAGCGAAATTTAGATGAAGGTATGTTTACAGAAGAAAGACCAAGTGGGGATGCAGTGAGAAGGCAGCCATCGGCAAGCCACAGAGAGAGGCCAGGGAAGAAATCACCCCTGCCAACAACGCCATTTCAGATTTTTGGCCTGCTGAAGGTTGAGAGAATACATTTGGGTTAAGATTCCCAGTCTGTGGTCTCTGTTAGAGCAGCCCTAGCGAAAGAACGCAAGTGGGTATGGTGGTACCCTGCAAGTCCTTTTGGACTATGATATGCTGTGAAGTGTCACTGCCACTCCTTTTGGAGGGTTTCCTGAGACCCACAGGCTGTGTCCATGTTACCTACTCACATAACATCCTGTTTCAGGTGGCTCTCATCAAAGCCTGACGGAAGTACTATATTGTTTATCTCCCCACTGGGCTCTGAGGTCTTGCTCAGAGTGGGGATTGAGTCCTTTAGACTGAATGAATTGGAGCAGGCTCTGCCCTGGATGTTTCCCATGATTATCTTCGGCTCTGCCTTCCTGCCGGAGTCTGCTCCGAAGACTGACCTGGCTTGGGGTTTTCAGCACCACTCTTTTCCCAGCTTTTCCTGGTGACTGGCAGTGCTGGTAAACAGCCCACAGCAGCAGGAGGTTGGAGATGCATTGGCCTAGATGAGGAAGTGAGGTGATTGGCTCACGTCCTGTCAGCCGATATAATTGGCTGGCTGTCTGAATGGGGTTCTGGGATTGGCTCACCAGGCAGTAAATGAGGCTAATGAATCCCTTCCCTTTAGGCGTCTCCTGTGAGCTTTCCGGCTGGGTGAGCAGGTTGGCTGCCACTGAGCTTGCTGGGTCTGGTCTGTTTGCTGCAACCTCAAGGTGCATAAACTGCTCACAGCCCTGAGCGAATAGCCCTTCTTTAGATCTGCTGAGAGGCGGATTAGCCATGGGTCAGTAGGGGTCCACACACTCTTTCTCTGTTGGGCAAACAAAACAACTATTGATATTCCTGCTTTATGGATTTAAAACCTTTAACTAAAGGCAGTACACCAAACCACCCAAATTCTAGGCCCTAGCTTGGCTCCTCTTTTTCTATGCTTTCTTTCCTGGGATTAGGCCTGTATTTTCCTTCATCTGCAAATTAAAATGTAAGTTATAGCCTGCACCATCAAGTCAGGAAGGATTGGCAGTTAGAATGAGCGGCTCTCCACCCTCAGCAACCTAGAAAGGTTCCCTACTATTCCAGCAGCCCCAGTAAATTCTGTGATAACAATAATGAACATTATTATTGTTATTTACATATTGAAGCTGCTAACAGCCCACACACTGTGATTCTGGATAACATTTGAACCTTACGTTAATAGGCATTTTTCATTTGTCCTCAAAATCCTGGTATAACTTACACATTTTTTATTCAGATTTCATAAGTTGCAGACAAGGAAGGCCTGAAATGGGAGGCTCGGTGACTTGGGCAAGAGCAGGACATCGGCCTAAGTCAGGGTTTATGGTCCCCTTAGACAAGGAGGAGGTGCCACCACTGTGGATGTCGGGCAGTATATTTGTGGGAGGGAGGTCACCCACCGAGTTTAACTCTGTGGACTAGGAAATCAGCGCCCAACCCTCCTTTACCGACCCACTTGCTAGTAAATGTTACTTTAGCTCACTTCAGAACAGGCGTACCTGCTTCCTGAGTTGCTCCTTAGCTGGACAGACCTGGTGACAGGTCACAGGCCAGTGACAGCCTGGGTTGCTGTGCAGGAGGATGCATCAGCCCGGATGTGACTTCCATATTACCCGCCTCCTCTCTTCTCTACTGCTCTTTGCTCTTGTGGAACTCTGCAAAGGAGAGGCTATTTGCCTGTCATTTCCTCTTAGGGACTTTTTTGGGCTCCCTGCTCCTTTCCCTCCCCCTCAGTTTGGGTAGCAGCTCCCCAGAAAGCAGCCCTTAGGCGATTTCTTTTTTAACAAGGCTTCAACAACCAAGCTGCTATGATTATGCCTTGAATGTCTGATACTGCTCTATTCCTTTCTGGACCTGCTGTCATGCCAAGTAGCTCTTCTGTGTATTCATTTCAGCCTTGTGAAAGTGGCACTAATCAAAGCAAGCAAATCACTGCTTTGTAGAAAACGAAATGTAGGCTGAGGAAATAGGTCTATGTGATGGGAAATGGTGATGGCCTGAGTTTCGGGGCTCCGGGTCAGAGTCTATGTAGCAGCCACCTCGTACTCACCAGCCTCAATCTTAACATGTTGGGGTGGAGTGTAGCCACAGGTAGTCTGCAGGTCACCCAGAGGCTCAGGGCTTCAAGGCAGCCACACATGGGGAAAGCCTTCCTACTGCTTGATGCAATATCTGGTAATAAAAATTGGACAATGAAAAAAACAGGCTTCATCTTTCTCAACTGCAGACCATTGAGATAATCTGCCCCACTCAGGTTCAGATTGTCTATCTCAGGTGATGCAAAGCCTCCACTGACTGTCAGAATGGATGCTGAGGAATCCTGTGGGTGGGGACTGGGTAGGGATCCAGTTTCTGAAACTTTTCTGGTATAATAGCTTACATGATCACTCTGATACCTGCTTATTTTCTTCTAAATCTTTGATTTGAGATTTTTCGAAGTTGAATTTATTGATTTATTTTTTAAATTTTATTTAAAGAGAAAAAAAGCAAAACAGAAAAAAGGGTAGAAATAATACAGAATTTCAAAACAATAAACAGTAAGAAATCACTAGTTGATAAATTACATATTGTCCTCTTAGAAATAGTTGTTCAAGTTACAAAATTAAAGCATACAAAGTGGACATTCAAACAGTGAGGCTGCAAACAGTTCTGTTCAATGATCCAACAAAAACTTAGTAATATGTTATCAATCCTACACATTTAAACATACATGCAGTTATATCCTTTAGAGCACTTTCTTTTCCTCCTTTTGCTCTTTAAGTCCATTATCTGTTTAGTTATATCATGTTTTAGCTTGCTCAGTACCTTACTGATCTGTTTTGATGAAACAGATCAGTTATTTGTTATTGTTATTTCCTTTTTATTTTTATTTTTTATTTTTTAAATTCTTTGTTATTTTTAAGGTACTAAAACACAACAGAACAAGATGGAACGAAGCCAATTATGACAGTGTAGTGAAATTGGTACAGAACTTCACAGCAGGTTACCCGGATAACAGTAATAGGTACTAGCATATCTTGTTATCTTCACAATAGTTGTTCTTTCAATCAGGTATAGCAAAATCAAAGGAAATACAGGACATTACAGAACTTATTAAAACAGAATATTGAATAGAGCAATAACATTAATTAGAACAAAGCAAAACAGTGATAAAAATATTTGCCTTCAAAGACATGGTAGAAGGAAATCCCCCTTATTTGCTCTACTGCATATGGTCAACCGTCCAAGAGATGCTCAGATCTCTGGCTCCCACTTGCTAATGGGGGTGGGGGGATGGGATGGGAGGTTTGATTTTCAGCCCATGAGCCGGTAGGCTCACAGCTGCTTACCAGGGCAGCAAGTGAGTGGGTTGCCAACGCCCCAAGTACCAACATGGCGCGGATCTCAGGAAATGCTGATGGTTCTCGCCCTAGGACTGCCGCAGCCTGCCAGGCTACAGCCGCTTACCAGGGTGGCGAGCGAGTGGGTTGCTTTCTCTAAGTTTAATTTAAAATTTTTCTAGTAACAACACAAATGGCCCCTTGTGTTGGTTACTTAGGATTGTGGTACAAATACTCACAAATCTATTGCTTCAAACGTCATAAATGTATCCTCTCCATTCTTGAGGCTAAGAATGCAAAACTAAGGTGTTAAAAGGACTATGTGCCTTCAAATCTCTAGGAGGGTCCTTGCTGGCTTCTTCTGGCTTTTGGTAACTCTAATGTTCTTCAACTGTGGCAGTATCACTGCAATTGCTGCCTCTACATTCAAATGGTCACCTTTCCTGTCTGTCCCTTCTTCCTGTAAGGACTGTAGACCTACCAGATTAGAGGCCAATCCTTCTTCAGAGTGATCTCATCTTTGCTTAGCTAATATATCTGCAATAGCTCTGTCTCCAGAAAAGTTCACATGCCAAGGAATTGCGCACAGGGACCTCACCTAATCAAGTTTTTTGGGAGACACAATTCAGTCCATACTAAGGTTCTTTCTTTGTTCATTGCAAGAGGCCTTAAAGCTAGGGGAGCTCAGGGGCACATCTCAAGCTTTACTATCAGGTATGCATTCTGGAAAGAAGGGGGCCTGACCGTGTGGCCAGGTTCCCTTCATCTTACCTAGCATGGCTCTACCCTAGTCAGGGACAACTGAGCTGTGTACACATACTTCTGCTGCACTGCATCCCAC
The DNA here is from genome assembly GCA_004027295.1 of Dolichotis patagonum. NCBI lineage: Eukaryota > Metazoa > Chordata > Mammalia > Rodentia > Caviidae > Dolichotis > Dolichotis patagonum. The sequence continues at coordinate 10,685 of PVJX010018292.1, forward strand.
ACATTACTGGCTACGCGAGCAGAGTGCATGGCATGATTAAGAGCTCTGCACGGGGTCACTCCTCCAGGCAGAGTCCCTTCTACCTTCGGGGAGCAGATTGCTGAAGTCAACATGACTTATCCACTGGCCTTGTCCTCTCTGAACAGCTCCTTGCGCCTGCTCCCACACTCCACTGCCAGCAAAGGTTATCATGGCATAACTGTGCAGACAGTCTCAGAAATCCCACTGTCTGGAGGATGGAGAAATTGACTCAGGCTGAGTGATAGTCACAGCTGAGCAGCAAGGAGAGAGCTAAAAAGAGAAACAGCAGAGCAAGAGCCTGAATCTGGGGACAGAGGCAGGGATGGGATGGCCCTGACTCCTACAGCAACTGTTTGGCCTCCCTGCAGTGGACCTGGCTTTGCTTCCAGAGTGCTCCTCTGGTTTGCTGGGAGTGTCCGGCCCCAGTGCAGAGCTATGCGCAGTAACTTGTGTCCTTGAAGGAAGGGACAGAGCAAGCTGTCAAGTGGGCTCCTTCTCTCTGCCAGGTTATTTACTCTACTCTTAGTTTGCCTCAAAAGGAGCCAGATACTGGCTTTCATTATTTTTTCCAGGAAGATCTAAATGTTCTCTAATTAACCTATTAGTTGTAATTATACACCCCTAGTCATTTATTTGCTAATCTGAAACCTGAACACCCTGCATTCAAAGAAAAGATTCCCCACCAACCCGCACCCTTTTTCTTCCCCTGTGAAATGTTTAAATCGGTTGTCAACACACAGGGAATAACAATAATAAAAAGAGTGACATCTGATCAGAGAGCAGGAAGTGGTGAGAAAAACAAAGCCCAAGTGCAGTCAGAGCTAAGCAAAGGCTCCTCCATATTCATCAGGGAGGAGGGGACAGCTGAGGGAGCTTCGGGCACTGCCAGTGAGCAGGGCCAGAGCTGGTTGCTGGGCAGAGCCACCTACTCCCATCTCTGGAGTCTTAAAACCTGGACCCTGTGGGACTTCATGGCTCTAGTCTTACCTCCAGACCTGCACTTGCCACAAGGGCATGGCTGCTGTCACCTTCCATCTGTCTTGGCATCCTTGATGGGCTAGGTTCATTCCCGAGACACAATCTCTGAGTGTAGTCAAAATGAGGGAGGGAAAGCCTGCTCCACATATTTATATACGCTTTGTGCAAAATTAAAGGATTCTAATAAGTTGTAAACACCACAAATATTATTTCCGCAGAGCTGATGATAACTCAGATGTAGATGTGACAAAAAATAAGATAGGCTGTTATTACGTGTAATTCCTTATGTGTAGCCTACAATTCCACATTTTCTATACTTAGGAAAGCCTGTCAGTATAAAAAGGAGAGAGAATACAGTTATCACAATTCTTGAATCTATTTCTACAAATGAACATAAATCTGAAAGCTAGTTTTAGCCAACATTTCTTGTTAGCATCTATGCCAGACATTGTGCTAAGCACTTGGTTTTTTGGCTGTTTAATTTTCACAGCAATCCTTAGGAGGTAGACACTAGGATTACCCCATTTTACAAACTAGTAAACTGAGGTGTAAGGAGGGAAAAGCACTTGTCCAGGGCCACAAGAATAACTGGCAGTAGGGACAGAATTCAAATTCTGTTGGGCTACCAGACAGTTGGCTCGAAACAACTTTGCTCTTCTGCTTCCCAGAGTAAATTTACGAACAAGCAAGCAGTTTGTAAATGCTGGTACTTACTTTGGGGAACGAATTACTTGTGAAGGCTCTCAAAAAGGAAAGCTGGGACTGCAGAAGGAAGCACCTGACCTCTGCAGGAAGAAAGGAAGGGCAGAGAAGCTCTGTGAGTTGAAGGTCCTCCAAGGCTCCAGGGACCTCGCAGGGGGTGGGGCTGAGGCCAGTGGCCCCTCCCACAACTCAGCTCTTGTCACAGTAATCCAAAAGCTTTCTGGCACCCTGGAACAGATTCATTGGAGACCATTTTTCGACAGCCAGGAAGGGACTGATGGTAGTGATTTTTTCCTATTAGTATAAATTTCAGCTGTACCTCAGATTACCAGGCATTAGATTCTCCTGAGGATCAAGCAACCTAGATCCCTCACATGTGCAGTTCATAGCAGGGTTTGTATTTAGTCTAAGATTTTAATGCTGCTACTGATCTGACAGGAGGCAGAGCTCAGGTAGTAATGCAAGTGATGAGAACTGGCTGTAAATACAGATGGAAATTTAACTCCTTTGCTTGCCTGTCATTCACGTCCTGCTGTGAGGTTCCTAACAGGCCAGGGACTGTACCAATCCACAGACTAGGGACAGGGACCAGTGCCTTATCAGAAGTGATCAAGTGTCTCCGCATGATCAGGCAATGAAAAGGGAAAGGACAAAGGAGATTGGTGTTACTTGCAACCACAGAAGATGCTTAATGAACTGAGCAGTTAAGAGTCTTAGCAAAATGCATGCAAATCACGACCTCCAGGCCAAAGTCAGGGGCTTGAGGGGCCTCTCATGAGGCAGTCAAATAATAAGAATGCTGGAAAGAGTAAGAATCAGGAAGACTTCAAAAGGTCTGGGCCCTGAGGTTTTTGGTAAGAGATTCAAGAAGATTGGGAATTCCCTAAAATTGAATGTAAACTGTATGTATTTACATATTTGGGTACATGGTGTACAACTTGCCCTCTCTTGGCCCTGATCAGATTTTCACTGGGGCAGGACCCTGAATGAAGAACCACTCTCCAAAATCGCTCCCAACAGAGGATGAATGTTTGATTAACGTGGTGTGGTAGCATTTCTGGAGCCATGGAGGCCAGGATTAGTCTCCTCCAAATTCAGGAAACAAAACAAAACAATCTTTTCCCACCCGGAGGAACAGAGCAGCTCTAAGACCCCTTTTTAGCCAGTGTTCATGTGTGCTGACTCTTTTCCTCTGGCTCTGTGGGAACCCTAGCACACCTTGACCCTAACATTCTCAGCAGGCACCCTGAAGCAGGGACCATTATCTTGAAGCTTCTGTTCTGAAGGGATTTCATGTCACAGCTGTGTGTAAACTATAGTCTATGTTGCAACCAAGCAGGACCCATGAAGACAGAGCTTTTAAAAAATAATTAGATGGGTAATTGGATGTTTAGTCCTTCTCATCTTTACTCACCAAACTACATTAAAAACAGATGAATTATATTTTTCTCTGGACCAAACCGTCACCCTTTCAAGCTTGGATATCCTTCTCCTGTCTTTCCTTTTCTGGGTGTCAGAGGGTGGTCTTGTTTTTGGTCATTGATATCTTCCTGTTTGACTGAGATTTATCAATAACCATGTTGTTCCAATTTACCCCATTATCTAAAACAGACCCCACAAGTCTAGGGACTGAGTGAAATCCAGTAATGTCTCATTTGTCTGGACATTGTTAGAATTTAAAAAGGCTAACTGGATAACTGAAACCTATCCTTTCAGGAGCCAAAGTCATTTCTTTAAAAACTTAATATTTTAGTATAAAATTTTCAAACACATACTTCGCACTTTCTTTCCTCCTGAAACACAGACTATTGATGTCCATTTTGTGGGGCTATGATCTACCTCTGCGCCTGCCTCAGGGTTGCTCAGCCTCCTCCCTAGGTAAGACCAGCGTCTATACCCCCCCCCCCGTCTGATACCCAACTCTAATTGCCTCACTGCCTTTCTTTTGCTGGGCAGTTTCTGCATGTGCTGTATGGGCACTGGGGAGCTCCAAGACCCACCTCCTGAGTGAATTGATCTGAGATGGGTCCTCGAGGTCCTCCACAGGACCTAAAGGAGTCAGACGCTGGACATAACAGAGGGAGGGCTTCAGGATGTCTATATGGGGTGATCAGGGGTTTGGGGCCAAACTGGAGCATCTTATTGACTGATAATAATACTGTGGATGTTACTTCTGCTTAGGGACACTAAAACCCTCAGCTGTTTTTGGTAAGCTTACATCATGGAGGAAGGAAGAGTTTACTGACCAATTATTCTGTGGTAAGCACTCTGATGGGCTGTTTAAACACTATTGCTTTACTTCCCACTAGACCAGAGATGTAGAAAATGTCTTCTCTATTTTACTGATGAGAAAATGGAAGATTAAAGATGGCACTGAGTAGTCAGTTACAGAATCAAAAGAGCCACTCAGGCCTGTCTGACATTAAGACTGATTGTCTTTTATATTTGTTATTCTTTTAAAATTATATTTTTTTAATCAATGGAATTTTACATGAAACCCTATATATGTGAAATAGTGGTAGGGATCCCTTTGTTAAAGCACAGGGCTTTTCTAGGCCTCAGAATTCTTTTGGAACCCCAGAGCCTCATGGAACCTGGATTGAAAATAGTGAGCAGACCCTTCATTTTCCTCAGAGGTACACTAAAATAACAGCATATGGAATAGGAGTTCTTGGGTGTGACCTAAATCGAGCTTTCTCCAACCATTCCCAAGAAAGGGAAAGGATATGTAGACCTGGTGTAGAAAGTTCTATAAATGAGATATGCATCTCAACCCAAGCCATCTTCCCTCTCTTGGTTCTCAGTCACTTAGCTTTAAAAGTTTTGCAATTTGATTACATTTGGTGACATTGGTGGCACAGATCTACAGGCATTCTCTAGTGACCCACTGGGGGATGTAGGTTCAGCACCCCAAGACCTAGGTTTTCTCTAATTTCCCTGCCCCTTATCACAAATTATTGGAGAGCAAATCTTATTCTACTAGAATATCTGATTGGTATTTATAATGTGACTCACACACCAAGACTCAAAAGTCAAAGGACATGGGAAGCCTTCAGGACTGGTATCAGTGATCTCTGTAAGTGGGTGTTGGCACAGAATTGGTTGTGGGTGCCATGTAAATTAATAAGAAGAATTAGTAAGAAGAATCTTTGAGAGTTTGGGCTCCAAAATCAAAGGAGGAAAAAAAAAGGGTATTATAATTCTACCTCTTATACTTCCAGTGGTATGACTAAACAAGCACTTTGATCTCTCTAAGCCTGAAAGTTCCAAGCTAAAAATGGGAATAAAAGTGTCTCTCTAATGGGACTGAGTGAGGGTTACACGGAATTCTGCATATGGAGTACTTGGCACAGCATCTGATATATAGTAAGAAATCACTAATGGGTAGTTGTTGTTTTATTGTTGTTGTTATTCTTTAATGTTGTATAATCAGGCAAGAAGTAGGAAGGAGTAGGAAGAAAATGAAAGCAATACTATAAAAGCCATAACGCTAACTAAGGGCCTGATTGTAACATTAGAATTGGTTTAACAATGATTAGTGCAATCGACCAAATTGTATTAGGAGACCTTATATCTGTGGCTTGCTCTTCAAACACAGTTGCTTAATGGCTGGGAATTTGAATTTGGACACGTGGGAAAGGTTGCTAAGTCCTCCACTATAGATAGTGTTGATTTACGGGCACCAACAAAGGAGGCTGAGAAGCAATAACCAGCAAGGTGGCAGATGTCCTCAAGGCCAGGGGGAGAGAAAGGTTTAAGGAAGGAGAGGCCAATGGCATTGAGTGCGGAGTGAGTGAAAGAAGCCCAAGAAGGGCAAAGTCTGTAACAGTATGTGGTTACTGGGACCTCGATGGGGGAGCAGGCACCAAGGGGCTACAAGGAGAAAGGGAGACCCCGTGATCAGTACAGACAACTCTTTCAAGATACTTTGCTATGACTTCTCCCTGGAGACATGGATAGTGTGAGTCCTGTTGGTAACTACAGTGGTAAGAAGGAAGAAAGGTGGCCCCTGCTCAGACCCATCAGTTGAGGAGCTGTTCACTGGATCAGGTTTCATTTGGAGGGGAGGACAAAATTAAAAGTTCAGAAGACTTGGGAACAGCCTTTCTGCAATTTGTTGTGTGATTGGTGTTAAGGAAATAGTGCAGCTGGGATGACCTTTTCGGGAGCAGAATATTCCTCCCCACTCATCATACTGAACCATCCATACCCACGTCAGACAGGGACTGTCCAGACTCCTGGGGCTCTGGCCTGCCCTGGAGAGCTTGGGGACATGCTCTGTCTGGTCTTAGTGCCTCAGCCCTGGGACAGCTGGCCTGGGATGAATCAGACGGCTAATTAGCACTCTGTCCCCGCCTAAAAGGAGCCAGAGACTTTAAATTGCTCCCAAGAGGTAGGAAAGGAGGCAGAGGAAAGGGAGATAGGGAAACTAACAGGGATTACATCAGAAAAACAACATCATCTAAACAGCCTCACATCCCAAATTGGTACTCTTCCTCCAGTAAGAGTGGTAGAGATATCTGGTCCCGTAGGGACCTTGAGGTAAGACACCTGTGTTGGCGCCTCATTACCAGCATGACGGATGTTGTTCCTTGCTCATGTGAGGCCAGAGCTGCTCTCTACATGGTTAATCTGGTGTCTAACATCTCTTCAGTTTCCCATCACGCAGCCCTGCAAATTCATTATAGAATGTCAGCAACTGACTTAGTTGCGGTAAACTGATGTTTCTGCTCAGTACAAATAACACTGGGGGAGTGGCCAGTCCTGTGCTAACCTGCGGGATGAGGGATCAGTGGAATTCACAGAAATAGGAAAAATTCTGGACAGTGTGAGTCTGCCACTAATTGGCTGCAGGATCCTGAATGGATGACTCACTTTCGTTTTTAGGGGCTTGGCAATGTGCAAGTCTGAACTACCTATTGCTCTAACACCTGGAATCTAGGGCCAGCATCTTCTAACCAATGTCTGGTCTCCTTACAGAGGCAAGTCTCTGTTTCCATATTCACTTCGTCTTAACTTTTGACAGTCTAGCTTTTCCATTGATCAGTTCTGTGTGGGCAAACATAATGAGAAAGAAACTGGAGGTGGGAAGAGGCGCGAAGTAATTATTCATTTGAGAGATGAGGAAGAGAACCTCAAGACTGTAATTAAAGACAACTGCCCACAAAGAGCACATCTCGTGCCCAGATCTTGGCCTTAATGTTATTTTCTAATAAAAGGAAGAGGCTCTGTTGGAGAAATGGAAGAGGGTAGGGAGTATACAAAATAAACCAAAGGCATTACATAGTGTCAGAGAATAAGGGCATGCTAACACACACACACACACACACACGCACGCACGCATGCATGCACGCATGTACTGTAATGGGGCTATGTCAAATAGACAGAGAAGCCAAATGTGAATTCCCATGGCCAAAGCTGGAAGATTTTGAGTAAGAAAATAAAGGAAAAAAGATTGGATCATTACTCAAGGACTAAGACAAATATTTATGAATCTACAGTAATATAAATAGATGGATATATATACATTTTACATATATACATATATACATGTATATACATATATACATATGTATATTTTACATATATATATATATATATATACACATTTTGACATCAATTAAGAAGATAATTCTAGTTTCTTGTGTACAAGAATTCCAAATCATTTATGCAGACACTGCCTTCACGGAGTGGGAATTTTGTCTCCCCACGCTGTAACTGTGGGCTGTATGTGATGACTTCCTTCCAAAGAGTATATTATAGTAAAGGACAGAAAGAATGATTTTGTGGTGAAGAATTTGATGTATGCCACCTCAGACAGATGACCAAGGTCACGCTCAGTAGGGTTAATGTGCCATCTTGATACAAAGTGATGACAACGGTACTTTACCTGTGTGGTGTTCCCTCAAATGCATCACCTTGGTATAACCATGAGGAAAACACCAGACAAATCCCAATGGAGAGGTGTCCTGTGAACTGTGTAACTAGTCCTCCTCAAAACATATGAAAGGTAAATAACTACTACTAATCTCTCTAAGTTCATCAAGAAGAACTGTTTGTGCTCTCATTGTTTGATCATTTGTTTCATGCCTAATTCTTGTCACCTGAACAACTACTTCTAAGATAACAGTATGCAATATATTAAGTAGTGTTGATTTCCTACTATTTTTTGAAATTCTATATTATTTCTATTTTTTGTTTTGTGTTGTTTAAAAAAAAATCCAGTTACCAACAGTGAGAAAAATCCAAAGAACTGTCACATATAATGGGAATCTAAAAAGACATGAGAACTAAATGCAATGTGGTTTCTTAGATGGGATCTTGCAACAGAAAAAGAGCAAACAACAATGTTTAAATATTGGCTCATTGAAATAAATGTACCATACCAGTATAAAGCGTTCATAAGAGGGGAACTGAGTGGCCAGTATAAAAATTTCCATACTATCTTCCTGATTTTTCTGTGAATCTCAAAATGTTTTTTCAAAGAAATTTTACTTAAAATTAAGCCCAAATATGTGCTTCTATTTAAACAATGTGACTAGTTCAGGCCTAAGTAGAGTTGCTTTGTAAATTTAAAATTCTGCTTGAGTAAAGGATTCCGGTGGGCTGTGCTAATTATCTCACTAAATTTTATTTCTTTTATAGGCAAAATGACATTTTTAATTCACAAGGATAATGTATTTGGCTAAGAACATTATTTTCCTTTAATTTTCTTGCAGCGTAGTGGACATAGTTCTGGTCAAAGATATCTTTAGGAAGAGCTTGCCTTGTGGAATAAAAAAGAAATCTGTATTAGCAGGAAGTGGTTTGCCCACTTATCCCTTTACCTTCTGCCTACAGTTAGGACTTGTGGGCTGGAGGGGAAACATCCATCTCCTGACCAGGACACAACCGGCGTCCCACATACACATTACGGCAGCAAAGCAGAGAGGTAGAGATACCCTGATCCTTGGGGGCACTGTCAAATGGAGACATGAGCCCTGGATTGCCCATGCCCAGGCTTCTTATTAGTGAATCCTATAAATCCTTGGCTTTTAAATGTTGCAGTGGTTGAGTGTATTAGTTACTTTTCTCATTGCTGAGGCAAAATATCTGATGTCCAAAGTTAAGGAAGGAAAGGGTTTTTTAGTTCACAGTTTGTAGAGATTTCAGTCCATAATCAGCTAGCTCCAAGGCAGAGTGGCTTGGTGAAGAATAGTTCCATGGTGCCCACAAGGCAACAAAAGTGACAAGGGAGAGGAGACAAGATTCTCTCTATCCCTTACATTTTATGCAGGATACCTACCCTGGGACAGATGTAGCACATACACCTTTAATCCTAGCTACATCTATGCGAAACTAATCAGTGGAGTGATTTATAATCATACACCCTTAATCCCAGCGCCACACACTCTAGATTCAGCCACCTCAGAAAAATTCCAGTGACTGCATGAGGCTTTGCAGGGACATCTAGACACAAACAATAACATCTGGATTTTTAATATTTGCAGCCAATGCTATATTACCAATTAAACAACAATCTTAGGCAAGATTAGTATACAGACAATTATAGGCAAGCAATATATGTTAGGCAGGTTCAGTAGCAATGTTAAGAAGGAAGAAAGGAAAAAAGTTGTATTCTTTGGAGAAATAAAAACCAAGTTTTAGAACAAACGAAATTAACTATTGAACATTGGTACTGAATATTTTTTACTACAATGTATTTATTTTATACCTGGAGCTTTCAGCAATGAGATGAGTCTATTTAATCCACATATCAAATTTGTATAGTGTGAGCATGAATCTTTTGTTAAGGGAGGGGAGTATTCAGGCAGAGAGGGAAGGGAAACTTTTTCAAGATCACAAAACAAGTGAGGAGCAGAGCCACGAATGCTCTCCATGTAAGCCTCCCAAGGTGGGCAGGTGACCCTCTCTACTATTTTGGTCTACAGGGAGCTCAAATGTACAGTGTAGAGTAACGCAAGGAAAGGAGATGGTACGGAAATTAGAGAGTAGCTGCCAAAGGACTCAGCTTTGTCTGGAAGCTTCAGGGAGGAGAGAAAACAAGGCATTCCGATCTCGCCACAGGTCAGTAAACAGTAAACTAGGGTTCACACGATCGTGGAGAGTAGTGTTATTGCATGTAACTGGTTTTCAGCCTAAAATGATATGCTAATTCCTAATGACCTGGTGTTATGACATTAGGTAACGATCTTCTGAGTGAGGGATACTGAAAGATAACAGTTTAGATTATTTGAGAGTTTTATGAAACATTAAGTGTATCTGTCACTAAAAATTCAATAAGCATCACTTAAACACATACTATGGAAAAGCATAATGTTAGACAAAATGAGGTTTCACAAATTAAAGCATAGTGTGACCTGCTCTGTAGGAAGTCTCAGAATTGCTTTCAATGATACACTTAAGATTTTATTTTGCTTGGAAAAAAGTAGCAAGCTCGGGGCTGGTATGGTGGCGCCAGGACTTTCTTAGGGACCCAAAGTCTTTCCGTGTGTTCATTTATTATAGAGTAAACTTGCTTGTGAGTGGGCATAGAAGAACTGTTGGTCCTCCAGCGTCACGTCTGTGTCTTGAGCAAGAAAATGAAGGGCAAAGGGCGACAGAGCACAGCCACTGTATCTACTCCCCTTTCAGGGAGCTTTCCTGGAATTTCTGAAGTTAGAAGTTCCTCTTACACCTAATTGACAAAAATTGTGTTTCATGGGCTTTCCTATCTAGAAGGCAAGCTAAAAAATGTGCTCATATGACACCACAAATACAACCTAGCTCTTGTTAAGACAGTTGGAGGAAGAAGAATGGATGTGAGGTGAGCAACTAGCACTGGGTGACAACCTTGAATGTAAAGGGAGGCAGCCCGTTCATCTCACATCAGTGTATTGTTGTTTGCTGATTTTATTATTTCCTAACTGAATAGAGTTGATGTAAGACTGACTCTGTTAAGAATGGCTAGACTTTACATTCTCACCAACAGTGCACAAAAGTTCTATTTTCTCCACATCCTCGGTGACATTTGTTATCTTTCTTGTCTTTATGCTAATAGCTGTCCTAACTGGGCTAAGATGATATCTCAGTTTTCCCTTGCTTTTCCCTAATAGGGTTAAGCATGTTTTCATAAATTTGATGGCCATTTGAATTTCTGTTTAAAGAGATGTCTATTCCTATCTTTGCCAATTTTAAAATTGGATTTTCTGTTTTTAAAAATTTTTTATATATTCTAGATATTAATGTTTTGTTAGATGCACAGTTTGCAAAAACAAATTATCATTGTATAGATTGTCTCTTCATTGTGTTCATTGTTCCCTTTGCTGTGCAAAAGCCTCTTAGTTTGGTATAACCCCACTTGTCTGTTTTTGCTTTTCTTTCTTGTCTTATGGAGTTTTATTTGAATAATTATTGCTTGAAATATTTCTCCCATATTTTCTTTCTTTTAGTTTCAGGTCTTATGCTTAGTTCTTTGATCTATTTTCAGTTGATTTTTGTATGGTGTAAGAATAGGGATTAAACTTCATTCTTCTATATGTAAATACCCAATTTTCCCACCACCATTTATTGAAGAGGCTGTCCTTTCTCCAAACCATGTTTCTGATGCCTTTGCAAGAATGAGTTGGCTATACATGTATCGGGTTATACTGTCCTCTGATCACTGGTCTTTCTGTTTTATCCCAATATCATACTGTTTTGACAACTATAGTTCTTAGTATAACCACTGTGGATCCAGAAAGAAATCTATAGCACGATCAAGTTATCTCACTTCTGGGCATACATCCACAAAATGATATCGGCCTATCTAAGAAACGCCTGCACACTCACGTTCGTTGCTGCACTATTAACAATAGCTATGGTATGGAATCATCCTAGGTGCCCATAAATGGATCAACGGGTAAAGAAAATGTAGTAATGTACACAATGGAGTATTATTGAGCTACAAATATGTTATTCTATAATTTATAACAAAATAGATGAAACCAGAGGATATTATATATGGAGGAGTTAGGTGAAATAAGTTAGACACAGAAAGACAAATTCTACATGTTTCCTCTCCTACTAGGATTTTTTTTTTTATTATTTTTTTTTTATTTTTTATTTTTTTTTGTACTGGGGAGTGACTCATGACCTCATGCTTGCCAGGCAGGCGCTTGTGCCACTGAGCTAAATTTCCAGCCCACGAGGATATTTTTAGAAAGTCAATCAGTGTGTGTCACTAGTATACGTGGTGGGGCAGGATGAGTGTTGGAGTTAAAAAGAATGCAAAACACAGATTAGAAGGAACAAGTTCTAGTGTTCTGCATCATAATGGTGTGAGTATTGTTCTCAATTACCCATCTCATATTTTATGAATAATTGTGAGAAGAGCACAAAGGCTCCAACAATAAAGTAATGATAAAGAGATTGAAACATTAATTATCCTAATTTGATCAATATGTACTATATGCATGTATTGAAATGTCACACCGTATTCCACAAATACATTTAATCATTACTTGTTAATAAAGTTCTTAAAAAATGTGTACGATGGAATGTAAGTACCATGATTTGATTATCATACATGGTATATCTGTATTGAATTGTCATCTATGTTCTATAAAATTGTACAGTTAAAATAATAATTTAAAAGGTATTCAAAACTAACTAAATGTTATTTCAAACAGTAGAAAATGCTTGTTTTCCAATAAGCTCAAGGTACTGTCTAATATACTTTTTTATTTTATCCTTCCATAGTAGTACTTAAACTATCTAATTGATGTATTTGTTTACATGCTTATTGTAATTTTCTTGAGAAATACAGCCTGTTTTACCTGGGTGCTAGAAAATAGTATGCACTGGCTAAATATTTCCTACCATTATTAAATGTATACTACGTGGAGAGGTATTATTCTTTAAATGAACCATTTTATTTAAAAATTATCATTTGTGCTGTTTTTATAGAGAAGAAAATACTAAGTCATAAAGGTTCAGTTCCTTGTTCAAGGTCACCCAGAAAATATGTGGGCAAACTGATTCTAACTCCACACCAGGGGTCCTAGTCATCACAGTGTGCACAGGAGATGCGCACATCAGTGAGTCTAGTTCCACTTCTCGAGTACTAGACCTTAAAGAGTGGGTAAGAATTTGGTGGGATTAGATGAAATTAGGAGTGAAAAGTGGGTCACATTTGGTAATCTCAGTTTTATACTGTAGCATAAACGTTGCAGACTCTGCCAAGGTTTTCTAAGCTGATGAACAGCAGAATTAGATCCATACATGAGGACAGTCACTTGGGAAGCATTCAGGAGCACAGGCATGTGAAAGGTTCATGCACAGAGGCAAGGAGGACAATCGTAAGTGAAGGGAAACAGGAAAGAGTCAATAAGAGCGTGAATCTGGAGAGTTACAACTGGAGCGGAAAGAAGATAGAAACCCGTGCATGTTGTCATGGGTAGAACCAAATGTGACCCACTTACCACTCCCAATTTCACCTAACCCTGCTCTTAAACCTAGGCTCTTGCTATAGCCTCGCATCAAATTCTAACTCACCATTTAAGGTCTAGTACTCTAGAAGCGCAACTAGATTTGCTGATGAGCACGTCTCTTGCGCACGCTGTGATGGCTGGGACTCTTGGTGTGGAGTTAGAATCATCTGGCCCACAAGTTGTGCATTTTTGGAGAATCTCAGTTCCCCTTTTAACGTTGGATTGGTAAGCACCTCCCACCCTCATCCTCTGTCTTCAAGAGCTGTATCAGCAGCATGGTGAGGGAGTTGCTGGAGATGTGAACTTCAGAATACAGTGTTTCCCTGAGGTAGTAGCTGCTTTGATTTCCTCTTTTCCATACTGCAAGCCAGTGGTGAACCCTGATGCTAGCAATTGCCCCAGAGTTCGGGGTGACTTTACTCTTCTGGCATTTTTAGGGTCTGTGTCTGGATTGAAACTGGGCTGGATCTGATGGCAGTGAAAGTGAACAGAATAGGCAGGTTGTGGCTTTATCCATAGTGAGTTTTATTAGATTGGGCCCTGAAGAATATCCAGATTGTATCTAGAATAGAGATGCCCAGAAATGCTATAGAATCTCATCCTTAATAAGTACAACAAACGATAAATGAAATAACTCCTCACTGTGGCCCTGAAACCTGCCTGTTCTGAGCCCTGTGTCTTACCTGCCCTCGTCTCTGCCTGTTATTCCCCAGTTATTGTGGCCTCCCCTCTGTTATTAGTGTGAAAAAAGGGAAGCATTCTCTGCCACAGGCTCCCCTCTCCCCGCACCCTCTGTATTCTCTTCCTCCAAGCCCATTCTTCTCTTTTGGCAGATCCTGGCTGTACTATCAGAGAGGCCTTCCCTGTTTACTTAGAGTGATGCTGCCCTCCACACACTGGCTCCTCCAGTCCCTTGGAATATGTTTCTCTAACTTATTTAGTTTGATATTAACTTACTTCCTAAAAATTTCCTGTGTCCTCCAGGAGAATAAACTCTAAGAGGATGGGAATGCTACTATCCTGTTGGCAACATTCCTGTGGTGCCTAGAATATTTCCTGACCCATTGTAGGTGATCAATAAATGCCCAGGAAATGAAGGAGAAAAACTGGTATACAGGAGAGCATTAACTATTTCTCTTTCCTTGCTTTTTTTCACCTTGCTGCTGTTCTCATATCTTCTTCCTAAATGGCCACAATTTTTTTTTATTTTAAAGACGGTAAAATTAAACACAACAAAACAGGACACAAGAAAGCAATGTAAGAGACATAAATTTCAAAGCAAGACAATCAGAGATCTTCACTATCTATCATATTGACTCTTGTTTTCTTCCAAATAGTTGTCTATATCTTCATATACAGAGAGTTCACATGAAACAGCATAATATGGAACTTATCTGAACTGGATGAGGAAGGCATTTTAGGTCTTCAAGACCAGACAATAGGGAAGCCAACAACAGCTGTCATAGTGTCTCGCATTCTCTTCAAAATAGCTGTCCATACCTTCATGTATGTTGAACTTAAACAAAACAGGCTAAAATCACTCTGAACAAAGAATGATAGTATTTCTGGATTTCATATCATGATGCTACAGAATCAGTACTGGGTACTGTAGTGTCTCTTTTTCTTCAAAGTAGTTGTTCATTTCATCATGCGTTATATAACTGGTTCTCATAAATTTTATAAGCTCTACACATGCATGAGTATCTACATGTATATCTATCCTTTCTGTATTAGAGAGAAAAACAAAACAAAGCAAGATAAAACAAAGTAAATTCCTAGAAAAACATGAAACGATAAAGTCATATAAAACTGCAATACAAGGTGATCTACAATGGTTACTATGATTCTCACCAGTATGTAACAATATTAATAAAAACAAAACATTGGAGACATTATAAGATTTCAAAGGCAGGTAATAATCAAACCAGAGTGGGTATCTTAGTGAATCTTGTCATCTTCAGTGTAGTTGCCTATACTCTTAGACTTGATACTATCAATCATAACAGATTCAAATAAAATCAGTCAATACAAAACAGCAATCTAACAAACCAGATTCAAATAAGATCAGTCATAATGAGACAGTGTAAGTTACACAGGGCTTCAGATTAAGTTAATAGGAAATTAAGGATGATTACCATAATATATTCTGCTATTATGAGGATAGCTGTCCGTGCCCTCAAATCTAGTGCAAGTAGAAAAACTGGAACAGAATATAATCCATCTAAACAGAGTGGTGAGAATAATGTAGATTTTAAATCCTGTTACACTATTCACAATATCCTCTGCCTTCCTTTTTTAGACAATTCTTCCCCTTTCACTCAAACAGGGTGCACTGCACATTTTGGGTCCCACTAACTCCCTCAGTTTTTAGATTGGGGGGAGCAACCTGCTATTTACCCTAATTGGTTCTGAACCTTCTGACTCCTGGGCTTGATCTTGTTGTATTCCTTTACCTTAAAAGCCTCAAGGTTTTCCTTCATTAAAGCTGAATAGTTCTGTACTGCACAAAAGTATTATGTCTTCTCAACCTATCTGCAGGTGCTGGTCGAGTTGCCCCTATTTCTCTCTGGTTCCCTGTCACATAGAGCATTGTTTTCTCATATTTGACTTTCTGTCCATAAACCCTCTTTCAGGTTAATTATGTTCCCAATACAGAGCATCTCGATGGACCTTATCTCCTGATCTACTCTGACTGTGTTTCTTTTTGTTAGTATATCAAGGCCATCTATGTTAGAGATTACAGCCAACCTTCTCTGTCTCATTTCTGCTATTCTATTTTTCTGCCATTGGTTTTCTACATTCGTCTTTCATTCCACTGTCTGCCCCATTCATTGAGGCCTCTCTGCCACTATAGAAGCATACAGTGGTATGCTTCTGAAATCCTGGTATTTTTTTTCTCTCTTTCTCTAGAATGTCCTTCAGTACTTTTTGTAGGGTTGGATTGGTGGTCACATATTCCCCCAGTTCCTCTTTGTCATGGAAGCATCTTGTTTCTCCATTAATTTCTAGAGACAGTTTTGCAGGGTACATCAATCTGGGCTGGTGGTTATTTTCTTTCAGGGCTTGGATTACTTCGCTCCAAGCTCTTCTTGATTTGATGGTCTGTGTCGAGAAGTCTGCTGTAATTTTGATGAGTTTTCCTTTATAGGTGATCTGTTTCCTTTCTCTGACAGCTTTTAATATTATGTTCTTATATTGAATTTCTGGGATCTTGATTATTATGTGCCTGTTTTGGTTGTAGGTGGCTGGAGTTCTGTATGCTTCATACATCTGAATATCATTTCCTTTTGTTATGCTTGGGAAGTTTTCCTTAATAATTTCTGTGAATAGCCTTTGTAATTCCTTTGTTTTGACTCCTGCTTCTTCATTCACATGTTTTATTCTTAAGTTATAGATCCTTTTGTTGTCTTCTAGCCTTTGTATTGTTACTGCCTGTTTCCTTGTTATTTTTAAGAGATCTTTCCTTTCATGATCACACATTGCAAACCTGTCTTCAAGTTTTGATAGTCTATCCTTAGTTTCTTTCAAGCAGTTTTCCCAGATTTCAATGGGGTTTTTAGTTTCCTGGTAATCTCTTTGAATCTGCTTCATGTATTCTAGGTTTTCTTTATATTTTTCTTTGAATGTATCTCTTCTTCTTTTGTGTTCCTCCATTATTCCATCTGTGTCTTCTTGTGAGGTGCTTAGCATTTCTTTTATTAATCTACTTATATCTTGCTTAACTTGAATTAATATTTCGGCTTTGAGCTCATCTATGAAGTCGCGAAGATATCTTTTTATGTCCGCTGATGCCATGTTTGATGTTGCATGTTTGCTGCCCTCAATCTCTTTTGTATTTATCTGTCCTGGATTAATATTCTCAGGATTTGGGGCTGGGGGCTTTTTCTTATTTCTTTCTCTTGTCCTGTTTTTGGTTTCTTCCATACAAGTGTACAGTGGAGTTCCCAGCCCCTTTCCCTGTTGGTTACAGCTCCTCTGAAGCATGCTGGCTAGGAGTTTCTGCCCTCTCCAGTCCACTGTCAGTCACTGAGGTGCAGGCAGGGGCAGTGTATGCTGGCCCCTCCCCTCCAGGCCAGTCAACCTTCTCAGGCCTTCACTGAGTCAGTGCGTGCTATGCATAGGGAATTGGTTTGGGACCACTTACTGGGTCCCAGTCAGGGGTGTGACTCAGGCCAAGCAGATCACACCAATCTGCTCTGGGAGGGGAGCAACCAACTAAAGTCACTGCCATTCCCAATTTGGGCCGATCCTGCCTGACTCCAACATGTGGGAGGGTCTTATTCCCAGCACTCACCACAGGTTAATGCTGGTCCCTCTCTGGCTCCATTCTCCGTTAGGCTCCCCAACTGCCAACTTCAGTGCAGCTGCGGTGCAAGTTCACCTTGGCTCCCGGCAAGCTGCGTGCAGGGCGGCTCAGCTCCACACATGGGGCAGCTGAGGCCATTTGCCTAGGCGTGGGTTTGTGCGCTCAGGCCAGACTTGGCCGCACGAATTCAGGCGGCTCGGCGAGATCGCCCTAACTGCTGATCTTCGCTTCTCTAATGGTAGCTCTGAGACTTTGTATTTGAGCTCTTTTCCCTTCAGTTTCTTCCTGCGTCAAGAGAATCCATCTCCCTCTGTCTGGACCTCTCCAGGGTGTTTTATTCCGGCATCTGAGCTGTCTCTCTCAGAGAGGCTCCGTATCCTGCTGCTTATCGGTCTGCCATCTTTAGCTCCCCCCCAATGGCCACAATTTAAATTTATGCTCTTCTGAGGATGAAGAAGTAGGTGTTATGCTCTCCCTTCTTCACTCCTCCCTAGCGATGCTTTTCCCTTCCATCTGGTGATCAGACAGTAAGTACAGGTTACTTTCGGACACGTTAGTGTGCTTGGAGGCAAAAGTATTCTGAGGTGGCTACTTGGCAGTTGGGACAATGCGGCCCAGCAAGATGAAAGTTCATTACAGAATGAGGGTAAGTGAAGTCTGTCTGTGAATTTCAACATGAACTAGATGGCATGTAATTGTATGCAAATGAAGTGCCAACTCACATCAAGTCCATGATGGGCTTCTCTGCTCCAGAGCCTCTGCCACTCACCAGTCTCAGGCACGTAGAGACTGCACTGGCATGGTGGCAGGTGCATGCTGGGAAGCTGATCAGCATTCAGCTTAGACAGCATAGGGGCCTCATTAGTTTTAATGAATTAGCACTTTGAAAGAGGAGAGAATGACGTTACAGCTAGTGGTGGGTATCAGTTGCCTCCATTTATGCATGAGCGAAGAGTGATCTTTTTCCTCATTTTCTGCCTCTTCCTAGGTGTGGAAGGCTGAAACTTCTCTAAACACCGGAATCAAAGACTTCTGCTTATTTTTTCCTCACTCATTCTCTGAGCTGTTTACAGACCAAAATCACAGCAATTTTTCAGTCAGTGCAAGATGGAATCATCCTAGCTGGAGACTGATACGTGGTGTGGAACCCAGAAGTACTGGTGACCCCCTTGCCCAGTGCAACTCGGTCTGTTCTTTTGCCATCCCAAGTCCTGTCCTGTAAGTAGACAGTTGCCTATGGGGCGGAGAGGTTCAAACCACACTTGTCAGCAGTGTGGACAAAAAATTCCTCTGTTGCAAGAAATGCCTGAGGGAGAAGAAATAACAACTGGTGAAAATAAAAGATTACTTTTTTGTCTGTAAATGCCTGTCCCTTTCAGAATAGGTGGTTCAACTGTGGGTGGGAAGTTGTCACTGCATTGTGAAAGCAGTTTTGCTAAAGAGAAAAGAAGGCAAATGACAGAAACAGAATTGGTCAAAGAGAAGGCTAGGCAGAAACAAACCCACAACAGAGAGAAAGGGACAAAGAGGCTCAAAATAATCGTGGACAAGCAGCCAGTGGTTGAGAGCGATGTTCATCAAGACAGTCACACATTTTCACTGGGGAAATGTCCCGAGGATCCAGTGATTGTGCCTGAGGGAACTGTTTTCCCCTGTATCCTGTGAAACTGCTGTGAATTTTTGACGGAAACAGAGTCTGGGTAGAATCTAATTGCTGAAGCTGAATGAAAATGTGTTCTGATGGCTGTGAATAATCTGAGCTGCAAAATGAAGAGGCTTAGATCTAGATGGCTGACCAAGGAAGATGTTATTCTTCAGTTTTCTGGGTTTGCTGTAGTTTAACTGCCTGGTCACACTGCCTGATTCAAATCTTGGCTTTTCAGCTGGTTAGCTGGGTGACCTTGGACATGTTACTTAATTTACACATTTGTAAAATGGGGATAATCATAGCAACTGTCTTACAGGCTCTTGTGAAAAGTTAAGGAACAGACATGTTAAGTGCCTGGAATAGTACTTGGTACATGTGAGCAGTTTTACTACTATTAGCAGCTATTGCTGTTATTATTGTGATCAATAGCCTTTACCTCACCTGAGAGTTTCATGTGAAACAGGGCTTCAATTATGGGGTCCTGGCTGTAAGCATTTATGACTTGTGCAGTTGTGTGATGTGGTAATACCAAGGACTCCAGTCCTTTGCCACTGGACCATGGGGTCCCTGTTACATTTTCGGAGAAACTTCTTCATGTTTCTGTGTTAGAATATCATAATGTTCTTGTGAGTTGTGATTGTGTGAAGGAAGTTTGGGTAAGCCACGTGAACATTAAACTCAATGCAAGTTCTAGATTCAAAACAAAAAGGAGAGGACTAGTAACTTCTGAGGACCAATCATGAGCCAGGTACCAAGCTAGGTTATTTCATCTACGTTAGCAGCTTTAATGTTCACACTGGAACGTTCATGTAGTTATCTTGTTCTCCTTTTATAGATTAATTAATAGAAGTTCAAAAGGATAGAGTGGTTTGCCCTGTCACGAAGCGTGGTGAAATGTGTGATACATGAATGTTCAGTGAGAGAGTGTGCGATGAATATGCCAATGTTGTGGTTAGACATGCCAAGAGGTGAATGTGGATTATGCCTTTGGACTCTAAGAATGTATTATAAATTCATGTCTCAGCACATTTCCTTTGCCTTAAACATAACAATAATGTATAAAACATGAAAAGGAGAAGCCAACAAGAACTCAGTTGAATCAAAAATAAGATTAGTATTTCTGTGAACTAGACCTAAAAGAAAATATGAGCGGATTGCTAATTACTGCTCTGGAAAGAGACACCATGAAGCAGGGACTAGGCCAGGCTCAATACTTGAAGCATGGAGCCCACTTGCAGGAATGTTCCAGAAGGAGGCTCCAAAGCAGACATTGGCCAACTGCTGGGGTGAGGGGCGCCACTGATGCAGAGGCTCTCAAACTGCAGTGCGCATCAGATCATTAGGAAAACCTGTGAAAACACAGATTGCTGTACCCACCTCCAGTGTGTCTGAGCCCAGGGTATCAGTTGCATCTGTAGCTCACTCCCAGGGAGCTAATGCTGTTGCTCTATGAACATTTTTTTAATTTTAATTTTTATTAATATATGCTTGCAACAAATAATAATTACATTCGGCATGGAGAATTGATGCATATACACAACACATCTTACTCTTTTTTTACTCCCTTCCCCTCTTCTCTCCCTCCTCCATCTCTTAGTCTTCTCATTTGCAAAAGATCTGGTGCCCTATTCCCTATTACCTGTCTTTTATTTTGCCATTTGTTTATTTTTCGTCTAGAAACATACTTTGAGAAACACTATTCAACAGGAAGCTTTGGGATCAAGGGATCAAAAGCAAATGGACACAGCCTTCTAGAGTAGGACTTTGCCAAACCACCCACTACTTCATGTGTGGATCTCCAGTACTGTTGGTACCACAGCAGACACTGATGCGGTTATTCATCTGTGATGAATGGATACCAGGAGATCAAGTGGAAGCAAACACTAAATTACTAGATAAGGCCAGAGAGAAAGAAAAGCAGAAAGCAAATACCTGCCACCAAAAGGGATCTCTGTAAACCAAAATTCCAAAGCATGTGAAGAAATACAATGACAAATAGCCAGCAAAACAAGCAATCAGAACATTAATTAATATTAAATTAAATTAATCATATGAAATTGTTAACAAAGTTTTAAAAGGCTTAAAATTATTCACAAAAATCAAAGAAGTAATATCTATATGAACAAAAATTATGAAATAAGACAGGCAGAAATAAAAAATGAATGAAAAGCTACGAAAAAGAATCTATTAGGAACTTTACAAATGAAGACTAGAGATAATAACAGTGAAGCTATGCATGAAGAAAAATAGCTGAACTTTCTTTTTTGCAGAATTGAAGAAAGGCACAAATCCTTCAATGGAAAAATGCATCTTGAGATCTGGGCAGAATAAAGGTAAATATATATTTGAATTTGATGTTAAACTACAGAGCATGAAATATTATGAGAATTTTTAAAACAAGATCCTATTGTACCAGGAACAATAATTAAACTGACAGCAGTTATCCCATAAGCAATAAGACAGAAAGAAAACCAGTGGAATAGTGTCTTTCAAGTGCTAAAGAACATTAATTTTTAACTTAAGGTTTTACAACCAGTTATTCTGCCATTCTCTAAGTAGAAATTAAAATAATGTACAACCATATACAGAAGTTATTAAGGATAAAGAACAAAAATACAGAGATTGGGAATACTAGAAATGATGGTGAGCTGAAAAATAAAGACTATGCCAATAGTTACAAATAACTGTTAACTGTTTTAAATCAAAACATTCTGTTTTGTTTTTAAAAAAGCAAAATTGAACCTTTACTTCAGAAATATGTAACTTCTTTCTGTAAAGAGTTAGATAGTAAATACAATAGGTTTTACAGACTATAAGCAGGCTGATTATCCCTCATCTGAAAATCTGAAATGTAAAATATTCCAAAATCTGAAACATGTTTAGCGCCACCATGATGTTTAGTGCCCACCCACCACCACAGATATTAATTTGGACAACTCCTGTGCCACTGTTGGGGCTCACTCAGACACTATGTCTTACAGAAAGTCTATGTCATCGCCAGCTGCTGGGTACACAAGTTAAGACTGCATAGATGGCACTTGCAATAGTCCCAGGCACCTGGCTCCTCCCAGTATTGGTACCTCACACATTCCCTTAAAAGTGCTCTGTTTCCTTACCTGTGGCTCATCTTAAGCCCCTTAAAAAGCAGAATTTTGGATTCCTTGTTGCATTACCAGTATGCACAAAATTCGAGGCTCAAAAACAGTGAGTGAAATGGGTGATACAAGAGAAACACTAAATCATAATCCTTAGTGTGAGAAGGAAAGAAGGAAACATTGCTTTTCAGAAGATGAAATGGTTTAGAGATCTAAAAACCTTTTGAATGAATCAAGCCAACATTACTCAATTAGATACTAATTAGATACATGTTATGTCAGATTGGCAGACAGCACTGATGTGAGCTGAATTTGCATAATTTGGAGGGTCTGCATGGAGAAAGTATGCTCTGATGTGAGGGCAGGATTTAGAAAGAAAAGGTGCAGTGAAAAGATCATAGCTATTTTTTTTTTTTTTTTGGCTGTGTCAGAGATGGGAAAGCCAGGGCTAAGATGTAGTCAGTCCTCCAGAATTAGCGTGGAAAGACTCACTCCTCAGTAGGCATTTTCAATGTAAGCTGACATGGTAATTAAATATCAGTCCTGACAAATCTGCATATGTTTTTGCACTTGCTTTTATATCTGATTCAGTCTTGCGTGAGACAACTGTGGAAATTTTTAGGCAATTAGAAAAACCAGTGACATAGATGGTTTGTGTGGTAAGAACACTTTAGAAACCTATTTGCCCATGTATAAGGCACATAGAAGCCTCCGGAGAGGGCTGGGTATGGGGCTGCCTTCAGCTTAACCACGAAGTGGGTTGTACTCACTGATTTATTTCTGGCAGGCTTTGTGCTTGCCATGGGTATTTCCTTATTGTTAGCTGATTCATCCACTTTACAGAATGTGTCTTTTGATATTTTCAGCAGCCAGTAAAATGAGGGACCATGATTACATGGGCTGTTCTAGAGGAAGAAAAGTCCCTCCTAGGTTCCTGGCTCTGTCTTGGGGAGGTTTAGTGTTTCCTGAGTGGCTGGAGATAAAACTAAAGGCTGGGAGGGGTCTGGGCACTAGATGATAAGTCCCTGCACCAAACTGTAAAGCTAGTAGGGTCTCATTAATTTTGTTTTCTCCATCTTCCTTAAATGTAACAAGCCCAGTGCTGACACCTTGAAGGTGCTCACCAATGCTGAATGGTTGTTAGGGATCATGGGTAGGAGGATACAAATGCAGGCCCAGCCATTTCAACTTGGGACAGGACATGGCTACCAAAGCTGACCTGTGTGACTTGACTTCCCTGGGCCTCTCCCCAAAACATCCTACAGTCACCACCACTGGGCGAGCTTTTTTGGGAGCAGAGGGAGTGTCAGGCATCTGTGGAGATTGTTAAATGCTTCATGTTATTTAAGAGTAGGCCTTTTGCAGTTTCTCTTTATTCTCTTGTGTAGGGAGTTTGCTCCCTCTTTTAATCACTCTTTTCTCTTTGTTTCAGTTGACTTTCTGTGGACTTTGATGCTATGACTAACATCAGTGTAGACTTGAAGGCAGCCTCTTCCCTGGCTTCATGAATGCTTTACTCATCTCTCAGTGGCCTCACGTGAACTTTCATACTGTTATTGCCAAACTGAGCTTTCTAAGCCTTCTCATTTACCCTAAAGGGAACACCACTCCTTTACTAAGAAGGCTGAGAGCACCCTATCTGGGCTTTTGTCTTCCATTTTGTACGGGCCTACCTCTATTCTCCTGCTCTCACCTTGTCTGAAAAGAACTCTTCTTCCAACTTGCAGGGTTAATGCTCTTTGCAGTGCTAATGATTCCTTCTCTTGAGGCTCTTATTTCTCTGGTATTCCCCTGCACACAGTATTTCTTCTCTCTACTCCTTGCCTCCTCTATAACGGCCGAGATGTTTGAGTTATGCCTACTAGAAAATAGAGCAAAACAAAGATAGAAACAAGCTAACAAGGACCTCTGCATGGTTTTTCTTTCCCTTTTGAACTTCATTCTATTTGTTTCATGCTCTTCTCTCTTAAATTACCAGTCAGTTCTCTGAGCCTCTTATATTCTATCAGCACATTTCCCCTTATAACCCAATTTCTGGATCTGCCATTTGAAGAGAGAGCTCTTTACAAAGCCACACCTTACTAGTTAACCACTTTCCACTTGACCTTCTCTTGGACGCTTAGGCATCACAGATATTAAAGATAATATAGATGATCATGACCTTCTCTTCCTTTGTGTAGATCTCCACAGAAATCTACCCTCATGGTAGATTCACTGAGTCGTGGATAACTATCTCTGTAGTTACCAGCACTCCCGAATTGCAGGGTGAACTTTGGTCCTTTACCTCACTGGGTCATCTCCTGCACTTGCCCAGATGGTCTCTTTTACCTTTACCAAACTCTTGTTTGCCTCTCTGGGCTGTGGGCTTCTGATTCCCTAATTGTTCTGTATTTGTCTCTCCTTACCCCTTTCCTTCAACCTTCTCAGGAGCGGCCAGTCTCCTCTGGGTTTAGTCTTTGCCACTCACTTTATATGCTTGTCAATGGTGAACTCATCTGTTCAAGTTTTGACAGGTCAGTCCCAAATCTGCATCCTCGAGCCCAGCCTCTACCTTGACCTTCCTTCTAGACATCTGCCAGTTTCATAGGCTCCTGAGAAAATCGGCTAAGCACTGTCCGTTTCCTCGTCCCAAATTTGCCTTTCCTTCCTCCTCCCTTAGTGACTGCCTCCCCGCCCTACTCCCCATCAGAACTTTCAGGATCCTACTCATCAACTTCTTCCCTTCACTCTGTTTGCTCTCGATGACTAGTTCTGTCGATTTAACCTACTAAATATTTTTCAGAATTCTTCCATTCTTCCCCGGAACTTCTGTCCCAGTTCAGGCCCTCATCATTTCTTGCCTGGATTCCCAATAGGTCTCCCTGCCCTTAGGCCTTCCCTCCTTAAATCTATCCTCCTTAGAGCAGGAAAATCTATTTTTAAAACATGAATCTGACCCTGTTATTCTCCTGCTTTAATCACTTGGATAAAGTCCAAGCTGCTTACCATGGCATAAAAGGCCCTCCCGACCTGCCTGTGCCAGCTCCTTGACGCTCACCTCCCACCCTGTTTCTCTCAGTGACACACTGAGCTGTTTGTGGTCACGCCTGCCCCTTTGCACAGGCCTCACCCTCCACTTGTGTCTACTTGCTTGCCAATGCCGCCCCCACCTGTCTGCAACAGGAGACCCTACCCCACCACTGTTCATAGGGATGAGCCCTCCCGGGTGAACGCCGTCAGGACTTCCTAGTAACAGGTACACACCTCCATCACTGCACTTCCATGTGTTTGATGGTTGTCGCTCACTTATATTGAGCACCCTTTTGAATGGGAAATAGAGTTCCCAGCTTAGTCTTTCCCAGTTCAGAAATCCGCCTACTGGGAACAGACACCTTAAGGGACGGATTGTCAGACGGTGTAGTTATCTTCCCTGATACCCATCTTTCTTTTGCCCTCTCTCAGTAAAAATTTATTATGTGCTGATATGTGCTCATATGTTCTTTGCTGGACCTTGGAGGTCAATGATGAGATTGATGGATAGGGTCTTTCACTTTATTTGTTTATAAATATATGGGTCTCTTTGGCAGTGCTGGTCTATTAGTGATTCTGTAATTCAAATTATCCTAATACATTTATATTTCCAGTCATCTTTTGATATGACAAATTCTGCAAATTATCACCTGTTCTGTGAAGTAGAGAAGAGTCTAGCATAGAGGTTAAGAACTTCCTATTTAGAAAATTATAGACTAAACTTGTCTCTCTCATACACTTAATATTTAATTTTGGTCTAATGACTTAAAGTCACTGAACCTGTTTCTTTATAAGTAAAAAGGAGATAATAAAAATATCTAATTCCTAAAACATATATTAGTATTACTTATGGTAATATTTATAAACAGTGGAGTGCTGCTACATAGTAAGTACTCAATAGGTGATAAGTTTTGCTATTATT
>PVJX010018293.1:0-36805 GCA_004027295.1 Dolichotis patagonum
GACTACTTCTGATTTGAGTTCTTTTACAGCTTCCCAGAGTTGTTTTTTTACTTCAGCTATCTTTTCAGGAATTTCAGGTATATGGCTTACATTTTCTTCTATGTAGATGGCTCCTAGGCTTGCTTGGGATGGGCTGGAGGTTTGAGATTGCATTTTGCTCTTTTGTTTTGTCATTTTCCTATATTTCCAGGTTTTGAGTGACGTTCCAAAGCTTCCCCTGTGCATGCTGGAAATCATGTCACATGCCTTCAGCTCCAGGGACAGAGTGGAGTTGCTGGGTGTGGTCCAGTCAGGCCCACAGGGACCTCCCTGCTGCGTCCTCCAGTGATTTATGACATTGGGCAGTGTCTTACTCGCTGGGAGCAATGGTTCAAAGCTTCCGTGTGCGCTGGAAATCACCTCGTGCGCCTTCAGCTCCCAGGACTGAATGCTGTTGCCCAAGACTGCCTTTGCTATTTTAGGTCTCTTCTGGTTCCAGATGAATATTAGGATTGTTTTCTCTAATTAGGTGAGATATGCTATTGGAATTTTGATTGGTATTGTATTGAATCTGTATAACAGTTTCAGAATTTTGGAATGGCCATTTTTACTATATTGGTTCTTCCTACTCAAGAGCACAAAATATCTTTCCATTTTCTAATATCTTCTTCAATCTCCTTTTTCAGAGTTTTATAGTTTGCAATATAGAGGTCTTTGTTAGATTGATTTCTAGGTATTTCATTTTTTTGGATGCTATTGTGAAAGGTATTGTTTCCCTGTTTTCTCCCTCAGTGAGTTTTTCACGTACAGGAAGGCTACTGATTTTTTGAGTGCTGACTTTGTAACCAGCTACATTACTGAATTTGCTTAGTAAATCTAGAAGTCTTGGTGGAGATTTTGGGGTCTTCTAAGTAGACTATCATGTCATCTGAAAATAATTATAGTTTAACTTCTTCCTTCCTTTTTTTGTTTTGTTTTTGGTACTAGGGATCTGAACTCACAACTTCACGCTTGCCAAGCAGGCACTTATGCCACTGAGCTAAATTCCTGGTACTTCTCCCTTTCTTATCTTTATTCCTTTTATTTCTTTCTCTTGTCTAATTGCTCTAGCTAAAGTTTCCGGGACTGTTGAATAAGAGTGGAGACAGTGGACATCCTTGTCTTGTTCCTGATTTTAGAGGGAAAGCTTTCAGTTTTTGTACATTTAGTATGATGTTGGCTGTTGGTTTGTCATAGATGGACTTTATCAGATTGAGACAAAGACCATCTATTCAATTTTTCTGTAGTGTTTTCACCATGAATGGGTGCTGGTCTTTGTCAAAAGGTTTTTCTGCATCTATTGAGATGATCATATGAGTTTTCTCCTTGGCTCTGTTAATATGATGTGTTACATTTATGTATTTACATATGTTGAACCATCCCTACATCCCTGGGATGAATCTTACTTGATCATGGTATACAATCTTCTTGATAATTTGTTGCAATCTGCTTGCCAATATCTTATTGAGGATTTTTGCATCAATGTTCATTAGGGAGATTGGCCTGTAAATTCTCTTAGTTGGGTTTGGAATCAGAGTAATGCTTGCTTCCAGGAATGAATTTGGGAGTACCACTTCTCTTTCAGTTTCATTTTAAAGAGTTTGAGAAGTAGTGGTGTTATGTCTTCACTAAATTTCTTGTAGAGTTCAACAGTGACTCCATCAGGGCCTGCATTTTTCTTTGTTGATAGGTTTGTAATTACAGCTTTAATTTCATTTATTGATATCGGGTTTTTCGGTTTGAGACAGGGTCTCACTATGTAGTCCAGGCTGACTTCAAATTTACAGTAATCTTCCTGCCTCAGCTACACAAAGTGCTGAGATTATAGGCATGCACAACCATTCTCAATAGTCAGAATATATTTAAAATTAGCAACCACACTGAAGTACATGAAACTGGTTCCTAGTGCCCAGAAGTTGGCAATCCCTGCTATAACTAACCAATAGCGAAACAAAACAAAACAAACTAGTGGATAGATGAACTGGAGGTTGGATAGTTAAACAGGTGGTTGCTACAGCATTTTAAGCAAGACGATGAAAATGTGTAGTAGGTCAGCAGCAATTAAAAAAGGCTGGAGATGTAGTTCAGTGGTATTCCTCAGTTACACACATGTGCACACATACACACATGCACACATGCATGTACAACAGAGTTAATACTGTTGCCAAGGATTCTGTTTGAGGTGACCAGAAGGATAGCTATGCCATTAGTTAAGGTAGATAACACAAGATATCTTAGATGGCAAATGTGTATCATGGTAGAAGTTAGAACACATCTAATTTACTTCATTTCCATCATGCCAGCCCCACTCTGTTATTTTTCTTTCTATTCTTAGATGGAAAATATAACATCTCCCATGGCACACAGTAATCCCACTATCTCTTATACTGGAATATCTCCATTCTTCCATGTGTACACACTCATCTTCGGCACATACTTACTAAACTAGTAAACTGTTGGATTCATTAATAAGGTAATGATGCTTAGCTGAGTGCAAATGAAACCAGAGTGAAAATAATAATAATGTTCAAGGAAGTACTAGCAGCTCATGTGATAGCACACATCTGTAATCTTAGCACATGGGAGGCTGAGGTAGAAGGATTGCTACAAGTTTGAGACCAGACTCTAAGCTATGAAGTGAGTTCAAGTCCAGCTTGAACTGCATAGTGAAAAGGCCAAGAAACAATGGAAAAAAAAAAAAGACACACACAAAAAAGGGAAAAGCAAAAAGGAAGAATGAAAGAGTAACTAACCTCCCATAATAAATAAAAATTACAACCATTTGAGGATTATGACTTAGTCCTACATTACAAAAAAAGAAAAAAAAGCAGAAATTGGAGACTACAAGAAGATCCTTACCTTCAGTTACTGATACTATATACTGATATTATATACTTTATATGCTACTGGAATGAAGGGACCCGAAAGTGAAAAGATTCTAAGAAAAAGGAGTCTATTTAGGACACCCTGTTTACTCTGTAATTAGGCACAATAAGAAGTTGGAATCCAGGATCTTTATGTTTAGCCTAAGAAACTTCATGCCAGATATGGTGGTATAGACCTATAGTCCCAGCACTAGGAAGCTATTGCAGGTATATCATGAGTTCAAGACCAGCTTAGGGTACACAGTTAGACTATCTATGGTGGAGGAGCAGGCAGCATAGCAAAGCAGTTAGGAAGAGGCTCTTAACAGGTGTGGTGCTGCCCTGTAATCTTAGCACTCTGGGAGGTTGACACAGAAGCTGAGCCTGAGTGATTTAGGGACTTAGATCCTGTCTCAAAAATTAATAAAAACAAAAAGGGTCAGGGATGTAGTTCAGTGGGAAGGGCCTAGTTCAATCCCCAATACTGCAAATAAATAGTTTAATTTTTAAAAGGGCTACCCTGGGTTCAATCCTCAGTACTACATGAGGGAGAGGGAGAAGCTGCCTACAAATAGAGGAGTAGAGAAGAGTGCAGGACACAGACTGAGAAATTAGTAGTAGATTCAAAGATATTTTTTATAGGTCCAGATTCTTATACACTGCCAGCAGAAGAAACTTTGATTAAGACTATGAATAACTAAAAAAAAAAAAAAGACTATGAATAATAACTCAAACTTGCTAGAAAATATCCACCATAGCAATTCTTGGGTATAAACTAAAGCAAATATTGCATTATCTTACATATAGTTAACCTTACCTTTCACTGACTCATTCTCCCATGAACACAAAAATCAAGTGTTCCTGTATAACAACAATGAATTCACTGAGAAATACCTTAGGAAAATAATGTAGTCACAATAGCATCAAGAAAAACTAAGTACTAAGGAATTAACCTGATCAAGGAAGTGAAAGACCTCCATAATTAAAACTACAGTACTCTGAAAAAGGAGACTGAAAAGACCATCAGAAAATGTAAAGAAATTCCCTACTTCTGGATAGGTAGAACCAATATAGTGAAATGGTCATACTTCCAAATTGATAGATTTAACATAAACTCAATCAAAATACCAACAGCATTCCTCATTGAACTAGAGAAAACAATCATAAAATTCATACGGAGCCACAAGAGACCCAGAATAGCAAAAGCAATCCTGGGTAACATGGGTAAAGCAGGAGGCATCACAGTTCCATATCTTAAGTTACATTACAAAGTTACAGTGATAAAGACAGCATGGTTCTGGCACAAAACACAGTATGTGAATCAACAGAACAAAACAGAAGAAGCAGAAACAATTCCAGGCACATTCAGTTATTTGATCTTTGAAAAGGGGGCCAAAAACACATACTAGAAGAAAGGTAGTCTTTTTAAAAAACAGTACTGAGAAAACTGGCTATCTACATGCAAAAGTTTGAATATAGATATGTATATCTCACCATGTACTAAATTTTTTTGAGGGGGGTACTAGAAATCAAACTCATGACCTCATGCTTGCCAAGCAGGTGCTGCGCCACTGAGCTATCTCCCTGGCCTACTACGTACTAAATTAAAATCAAAATAGATCTAAGCTCTAGATATTAAAACAGAAACACTTAATCTGCTGGAAAACAAAATAGGTAAAACTCTTGACTGAAGTCAAAGGCAAAGGCAGACTGAAGTCATAGGCAAAGGCAAGGATTTTCAGAACAAAACCCCAATGGCTCAAAAAATACATTGAGAATCAAAAGATGGGATCATCCCAAATTAAAAAAAGCTTCTGTACAACAAAGGAAACAGAAACAAAGAGATAATTTACAGAATGGGGAAACATTTTTGCCAGCTATTCCTCAGAGAAAGGACTACTTTTTCTGTTTGTTTGTTTCATTGTTTTGAGACAGGGTCTCTCTGTGTAGCTCAGAGTAGCCCTGAACTCACTATGTAGCCTGGGCTGGCCTAAAACTTGCAATAATCCTCCTGCCTCAGCCTTCTGAATACTGGAATTACAGGCGTGTGCCACCATCGTAAAACACACAATCAAAAGATGGGCAACTCAGGCTGGGGATATAGCTCAGTGGCATAGCACCTGCCTGGCAAGAACAAAGTCCTGAGTTTGGTTCAAAAAAAGAGCAACTGAAATTAATAAACATTTGTTAGAAGAAGCACAAATGGCCAATAAATATGTGAAACTGTTCAACATCACTGGCTGCCAGAGATGAAAATTAAAACAACACTGAAACAGGGCATGATGGTGGAGTCTGTAATCCCAGTACTCAGGAGATTGAGTCAGGAGAGTTCCCATGAGGTTGAGGCTAGCCTGAGCTACAAGGTGAATTTCAAGACCCTATAACCCCCCCCATAAAAAACAAAACAGAATAAAATTATTTCAAAAAGAATAAAAAGAGTATAAAAGAAACAACAACACTAAGATTCCATCTCACTCCAGGAAGAAAGTCCATCTTACGGCCCTGAAGCAAGGCCAGCAGATCACTGTAGCTGCTGGTTTCAAACAGGAACCTAAAGAGAATTCTTTCTGTGGTCTGTTGGCCATTTCAGAACTTTGGAAATGGAATGGTCAATTCATCAGAAAGAAATAGCAGGTGAGTATGGTGGACTTTAGGGGGCCTGCAGGGGACAGACCCTGGCGCCTCGGGATCTGCACAGTGCGGTTGACTCGGGGTGCTGGGAGAACAAGGAGCTCTTCCCCTCTCTGGGGGTGGTGAGAGTGTGGCCGACTTTTGGCAGCCTGAAGGAGAGAGACCCTGGCGCACTGGGACCTGTACTGTGCATTTGACTCAGGGTGTTGGGAGAACAAGGAACTCCCCCCCCCAGGGGGTGGCTGAGAGTGTGGCAGACTTTTGGCAGCCCGAAGGAGACCCTGGTGCATTGGGACCTGCTCCATATGGTTCGCTTGGGGTGCCGGGAGAACAAGGAACTCTTCCTGTCTCTGGGGGGCAACTGTGATCCTGCCTGCATGTGGGCTGAGAATCAGACATCTCATGTCATCCTGTTCCCCCTCCCCCTCCCCCCTGCTTAGCAAGTGGGAGCCAGTGAACTACACATCTTGTGATGTTACTTAGTATGAGCTCTCCATATGCAAAGATAAGGACAACCATTTGGAAGAAAACATGAGACAATATGATAGTGAAGATCTCTGGTTGTCTTGCTTTGAAATTTATGCTTTCTTATGTCCCATTCTGTTCTGTTTTGTTGTGTTTAATTTTACTCCCTTTTAAAATAAAATTTAAAAAAAATTCAAAAAAAAGAAAGTCCATCAAACAGGAATCAAATAACAAATACTGGCAAGGCTATGGACAAAAAGAAACTCTTCTTCACTGTTGGGGGTAGTGTAAATTGGTACAACTATTATGGAAATTAATATGGAGATTCCTCAAAACACTAACACTAAAAATTTGACTCAGCTATTCCCTGTCTAGATCTTTCCAAAAAAGTTAAAGACATCATATTGCAGTGATGCATGCATACCCATGTTCATGGCAGCACAATTCATAACAGCTAAATCTTGGAAGCAGCCTCTTCAATAGAAGAATGGATAAAGAAAATGTCGCATTAATATGCAATGGAATGCTTCTGTACTATATAGAAGGATAATCCTGAGTCATTAGCAGAAAAATGGATGGAATAAATCTGTTGCACAAGCTTAAATACTGCACGATTTCCCTTATATGAGAAACCCACAATATAAATAAAGAGGAAAATAAAAAATAACAGAAATAAGACATGTACCAACTCCCCACAAGGAAAGCAATCATGTAATGCAAGTAAGTACTAATAAAAACCAAAAATTTCATCAAGTTATGTTTCTGAGAAAAGAATATAACACCAAAATTTTAAGCATAACTGTTGATGTGTCTTCCACCTCACCCTTTCTCTTCTTTCTTCTTCAATACTACCACAGGAATTAAACCCAAGGCCTGGGCATTCTAGACAAGTGATACCCAAACAGAGTTCCAAAGCTAGTTGTGGTGGCCATCAATTGTAATACAGTTCAAGGCCAGTCTGCATCACAAAGTGAGACCCTGTCTCAAAAAACCAAACATCCTAAAAAAGGGTTCAGCTAAGGTGCCCAGACTGGCCTCAACTTGAGATTCTCCTCCTTCAGCTTCTCAAGTAGCCAGGATTACAATTGCGCACCACCATACTAGGCCAAAAATGGGTCATCAAAATAAGTCTAAAATCTTCCAAGACAGTATCTTATCAGAGTTCTTAAGGGATGATACCTCAGAAAACAAAGCTATAAGATCTTAGATTCTTTAAAAATACCTTCAGAGTTTGGGGGCACAGCTCAGTGGTAGAGGGCTTGCTTAGCATGCCCTGGATTCCATCCCCAGCACCACAAATAATGCCTTAAGGTATTGTATTACAAGTCTATAATGAATCTTCTAAGTATAAAAAAAATTGTGTATTTCCCATAAACCTTTCATCATGTTTGTATTGCTCATTTCTGTAGGAGAATTTACCTTTTAAACTTTTCTCAATTTTATTTTTATTGAAATTCCTCAATTTTCTCTTTATATATCAAAGTTTCTTTTTCTCAACCTCAATGCCCTTGTTCCGTTTCCTCATTCTCTTCAGCCACTCATATTCCATTACTCCCTCCTATGTTCAATTTCACCCTTTACTGGTTGCTTCCCATTGCCTATGAACATGCTCTTCTTGCCCAACTTAAAACTTACATCCTTCTCCTCAAAATTAATCCTTTCCTAATTCACGTTACAGTCTTTTATACAGCATGTTTTTCGCCAATACTTTTTGTTTTGGTTAGGGGGCTTATAAGTTGCCCAAAGAAGAGCTACCCCTGGCATTCTGTAGACGGCCCCTCCCATAAACAAGAGTGCAAGTTTTACCTCCTTATTTCCTGACACGGCAGCACATTCATATAGAGGTAGTATCAACAGGGTAACACTATATACCTTCCACGAACGGGTCTGGGTAATTTGTACATAAACACTGAAAACACTCTGTTCCCAACACCATCTACTCAGATCGTCGCTTTGGGCGGGGGGGGGGGGGGACCGGGGATTGAACTCACGACCTCACGCTTGCCAGGCAGGCGCTTAAGCCACTGAGCTAAATCCCCGGCCCCAGATCGTCGCTTTTAAAGAATCCAGGGCAGACTCCCTAGATTGGTTACAACTGCCAACCGGCACTCCTTCCACCTCACAACCAAACCCTGTCGCCATTGTGGGCACCACTATGATGACAAGCCCCCCAATCCGCAACGCACCTGAGTGACCATCCCTGAGGCCACAAGGTGGCCCAGCAGTAGCCCAGCGGCGTTGGGCTCTGAAGCTGGTTCCCATGGGTTAGCGGCAGCCATTCTTTATCGCGCCACCCAGGAGCTAGCCGGGAATGAGTGGAACGCCAGACGCAGGCTCGGCGCGGTCAGATGACGTCACTGCGCGGTCCCGCGCGGGCGGAAGCCCTGGGAGTGCATCCCAGACCAGCGCACGTCCAGGATTTGCTGCTGGGGAGCCTTCTCTTTTCTGAGCGGCCGCTAGCGAGTCCAGGAATTCCTGGTCCTCCAAAGATTCCAAAAGGCGAGCTTCATCGAAGCTCCAGGATCTTCAGGACTTGGGGATCGGACTGTGTTCTTCCCTTTCTTCCTTGACCCTCTAGGCTGGCGCCCAGGATCCAGGGTTCACAGAAGGTGACGCCTAAAGTGGACACCGTAACGGGAGACCTACAGGGTGGCGGTGCAAGTAGACTGAGCAGTGACAGCAGCTTTCCTTCCCACAGGACCTAAAGCGCGGCACTAAGATGGGAAACAGTGCCCTCCGCGCTCATGTGGAAACGGCGCAGAAAACGGGTGTCTTTCAGCTTAAGGACCGTGGGCTGACCGAGGTGAGACTGGGAGGGACCAGACTGGGACCTTGCTGGGAGAGGGATCTGGGGCGGCGAAGTTAATCAGGGAGGGGGTCTGCCCGCTGTCAACTTCTTTCTCCAGTTCCCCGCAGAGTTGCAGAAGCTGACAAGCAACCTTAGGACTATCGACTTGTCCAACAACAAGATCGAGAATCTCCCGCCTCTGCTGATAGGGAAGTTTACTCTGCTGAAGAGCCTGTCGCTGAACAGCAACAAACTAAGTATGTCTGCTGCGCCTAGTAATCAGCGGTGACAAGGGAATGGTTTTTCTGCGGCAAGCCGATTTTGTGTTATTATGAAACTATTAAGAGGACTGCAGATAGAGAATACCAGATTCCTGGAAACTTGTACCTCTCACTGTACCTTCAAGCCTCCGTGGGTGGTATGATTGTTACCAGGCTAATTTGGACTTCAAAGGGAAGATATTTGGGTTGTGATGTAAACAAGGTTATCTAATTTGGAAGGGGGGGTTGGGACAGAAAAGGGAGG
This sequence comes from Dolichotis patagonum, assembly GCA_004027295.1. Classification (NCBI taxonomy): domain Eukaryota; kingdom Metazoa; phylum Chordata; class Mammalia; order Rodentia; family Caviidae; genus Dolichotis; species Dolichotis patagonum. The sequence goes on from PVJX010018293.1 coordinate 9,292, forward strand.
TTTTCCCACATCTCACAAAACTGTTGTCAGACTGTGCCTAGGCCCCCTTACAAAGAAGCCCATTATACACATAAATGGCTGCTGCATTTTGATGGCACCATCACCTTCTGAAAACCTCTTGGTAAAATGCAATACCTAAAGTGGCACATGTGATAATTCTGCATTTATTAGTAAGAGGGGAAGCTGGCTGCTGTGTAGTCTTTAATAAACTTCATCACATATCTTCAGTTTTATGTGGTTTAAAAAAATTGTTTTTCTTTACCAGCTGTTCTACCTGATGAGTTATGCAACCTGAAAAAACTCGAAACGCTTAGCCTAAACAACAATCACCTAAGAGAACTGCCAGCCACCTTTGGGCAGCTCTCTGCCCTCAAGACCCTGAGCCTGTCTGGGAACCAGCTGGGAGCACTACCACCCCAACTTTGTAGCCTCCGGCACCTGGATGTCATAGATCTCTCCAAGAACCAGATTCGGAGTATACCTGACCTCGTAGGGGAGCTACAAGTCATTGAGCTCAACCTCAACCAGAACCAGGTCTAGAGCTTGTGGTATTCGGGTTGTTTTTGTTTTTCTTTTTAGGGTAATGTTTGGGTGTATGGTCTCCTGATAACCTCTTGTCCTCTAAACTGTAATCATGAATTGAGTAACAGTTATAGTCTACAAACTGAATTTCAAAGTACACAGTGCCATGGGTGTGTTTGTTGTGTAAATATTTGGGGGAGGGTGGGAAAGGTAACAGTAAAAGTAAGTTACTAAAAGTCATGTATATATGTGTGTATATGTGGTGTTTGGGATCAAACCCAGGGCCTTGGCCATTGTAGTCAAGTGCTCTACCACTAAACTACATTCCCAGCTCACAAATATTATTTAAATAGTATAATCACCAGACATGGTGAAACACTCCTATAATCCCAGCACTCAGGAGGCTGAGGTAAGAGGAGTACAAGTTCAAATTAAGCCTGAACTACAGTCTTCCTTTGATATACATGGTGCCATGGTGTGCAATGTGGTACTGTGTTGTTTTTGTTTTTAGAGATGAGAGCCTCACTATGTTGCCCAAGCAGGCATTGATTGCACTTGCAATCGTGCTTCAGCCTCTGGAGTAGCTGGGATTACAGTCATGTGTCACCACCACCATGCCCACTGGTCCCACAGTTTTTTAGAAGTTCTTCAGGACTTCTCAGACATGGCTCTACCAATCTAGTGAGGGGCTGTACTAGAGATACAATGTAGGAATGAGACTTAAAGTCATAGGTTCTGAGTTGGACATCAGAGGCTGTCAGTTTGCTTTTTTCTATCTTTGTTAAATATGTGTCCTTTTTCTTAAGTGACAGGCTTTCTAAGGTTAAGTACTTTTTTTTCTTTGGATAGTTACAAAATTTGTCTCCATTACTTTGGAAGAGTTTGGTTATATACCTGACTAGAGGAAAAAAAATTTTGTCTACACATAAAACACAAGTGACGAGACATTAAACATTGTGAGATTGGGCAGCCTTTAGTTTTTATAGCAGCTCTTCTTCTAGATCTTCATTGTCAAATACAGTTAGCTACTAGCCATGTGATTATTAGTGTTTTAGATTATTACTGATCTATGGGATTAGCCTCATTTTTCTATATGATTTTTTGGGAAGTCAGGTATGGTAGTACACCCTTGTAATCCCACCACTTAGAAGGCTGAGGTGGGAGAAGCACTGAGTTTGAGGCCAGCCTGAACTACATAGTACATCCTGGCTCAAAAACCAGGTGGATGTGTTGGTGCACACCTGTAATCCCAGCACTTGGGAGGCTGAGGCAGGAGGATCATTGCAAGTCTGAGACTAGCCTGGGCTACAAAGTGAGCTCAAGGCCAGCCGAAATGACAAAAGTGAATAAATCAAAGAGAACTGTCAGGTGTTTTGAGAGCCTACAGCAGTGAAGCAAACCTTTTATATATAGCTCTAAGTGATACAAACAGCCTGCTGTTGCATGCATGCCATAGGTTCACCACTACTGGCCTAAAAGAACAGTAGTCTGAATCATGATAAATCATATACTCAAAGTTGATGGTTAGAAATGTTATACTTTGTGCTGGGGGGTTTAGCTCAGTGGCACAAGCACCTACTTGGCAACAGTGAGGCTGTGAGTTCGATCTCTAGTACCAAAAAAAAAAAAAAAAAGAAAGAAAGAAATGTTTTACTTTCAGTCAAAGACATAAAAGTGAAATAGAGATGAATAGATAGGAATGTAGGAACAGATTTTGAGGTCCTAACTGAAGTATAGCCTTAAAGATAACTGAGCTTTCTAGATGGGTTCAAAGAGAAGATCAAATATGAAATATCAGCCTACTGCTTGAAAAATATCCAAAAAGAAGCTAAAAATCAGAGATAATTAAAAAAATAGAAAAATCAAGCATTTATGTACAAGTAGAGAGGGTTTTAAGATAGGGATAATCCTGAAAGAGTTAAAGACCTATTAGTGGTACATGCATACCCATGTTTATAGCAGCAGTTTGTAATTGCTAAATCTTGGAAGTAGTCTATACATTCATCAACAGATGAATGGATAAAGAAAATGTATTTATATACAAAAGAGTACTACTCTGCCATAAAGAAGGATGTCTTGAGTCATCTGTAGGAAAACGGATAGACCTTGAGACAATATTAAGTGAAATAAGTCAGACACAAGGTTAAATACTGCATGATTTTTCTTATATGAGAAATCTAAAGTATAGCTAAAGAGCAAGTAACAGTAGGAAACAGGGAGATATTTTGTAAATGGGAAGGGAACCAAGAGATAGAAGGACAGGGGAGACAATTGAGGGCATAGCGAAGTAAAAAGAATGAAGATATGTTATGTAGCTGGGTATGGTGGCACATGCCTGTAATCCCAGAACTCAGGAGGCTCAGGCAAGAGGATTGTTGTGAGTTCGAGACCAGCCTGGGTTACAAAGTGAGCTCAAGGCCAGCCTGAACTGCATAGCAAGACCTTGTCTCAAAAAGATGTACATGTACCAACACACACACACACACACACACACACACACACACAGATGTACATGTACCAACTCCCCGTGATGAATGTAATCATTATGTACTGAAACATATACTAATACAGTTGTTAAAATTTTTTTCTTAAGAGATGAATAATACAAATGCAAAAGAAAATGAGATTAAACATGTACTAATAAAAAAGAGAATGGGAACAATAAATCTTTGGCTACAGCAATGAAGTGATTGGATCTATACACATAATGGGACGGCAGTAAATGTACCAAAATGTTTATGATGGTTATTTCTGGTTGATTACAGGTAATTTTTCTTTAAACTTGTGTGATTCCCACATTTTCCATATGAACATTCTTTTCTTAGGAAATTTTGTTCCAAAAACGCCTCTAGTGACCTTCAGAAAAAATTTTATTTTTGAAGTGGAGGAGTAGTAACAGAAGGTACATAAGGGAGGTGCCTGCAGTGAGTAGGTAGTGAGAAAATGGACATGGGAAAAGAAAAAACAATTAGTACAAATAGTCAAGATATTTTGCTTTGTTTTGATGTAATAAAAAGTAATCATTATAAAGCTTATGTTTTTCCCTTTGTTTCGTTCTTATTATTGTTCCATAGATATCTCAGATCTCAGTAAAGATATCTTCTTGTCCTCGCCTTAAAGTTCTTCGTCTGGAGGAGAACTGTCTGGAACTCAGCATGCTTCCACAGAGTATCCTCAGTGATTCCCAGATCTGTCTGCTTGCTGTGGAAGGCAATCTTTTTGAAATAAAGAAACTTCGAGAACTGGAAGGCTATGATAAGGTATGTGTTGAGTTAGTGTACTATGTTCCTAGAGCACCCATGAATTGTGACAAACCACAAATTTCAGATATGGTCAGAAAAATGCTTATAAATACATATTGTGCTATGGTGGCATAACATTTTAGTTCCTGAAGAAAACCCAGTAATTTAGCCTCCTGTAGTATCTTAAACTTCTGACATTTAGGTTCTCTACCAGAAGCCTTTGAAGGTCCTTTTCGTGGGGATCTTGGGCCTGTAATAAAATCAGAGACTACTTGAGATAGCTATAGATAATACAGCCTATTATGATGTAGGGAATGTTGATGCCAGAGATGGATTACAGGGCAGCAGCTAATTAGCAGCAAGAACTAAATAATGCTCTTAGATTGGCTATTGTCCTTCCCATTAATAATTGTGGCGGATACTTGCCCAGGGTTTCTATGAACAGTTAGTAGTTAGGTTCTAAGGAGAAATCCAGCAATGATCAAAGCTAGGAATTCTGAATTGTGACATCAGTTTCTAGGGAGAGCATACTGTATTTCTGCCTTTTTGGTCATAGCCCAGAGAAGACAACCCTGAGGTAACCCATTTGAATGTGTGTGGCTAATAAGCTTTTTAGTTTTTGTTTGTTTGTGGTTTTTTTTTTTTTTGAAAAAGGGTCTCACTATATAGTTCAGCTAGCCTTGAACTTGCAGCAGTCCTCCTGCCTCAGCCGTCTGGGTGTTGGGATTGCAGGCATGAGCCACCATGCCCAGCTAGCTAACAGGTTTTGCTCTTCCCCATTTTGGAGGTGATGGAAAGAACAGGGCAAGTGGTATTCTGCCAAGTTGTCTATGAGACAGCTCACTGTAAATCATCTTTGATAGGTTTTATATTATTAAACTACAATTTTAAAAAATTAACATACTTTAGATTTGCATTTAGAATTAAGTAGGTTTTGTAGAAAATGGATGAAATCCAAAATAAATAAAAATGAAAAATACAGAAATGTGGCTCAATGGTAGAACACATGATTAGCTTGTATGAGGTTCTGAGTTTAATCCCCAGTACTGCTGGGGGAGGGGTGCGGATTATACACCAAAAACAAAATCAAAGCTATCTAAGTAATAAACAGGCTTATGTGCTTTTGCCAAAAAATCACATCTGTATTCTTCTTTCATGATCTTCAGTACATGGAGAGGTTCACAGCCACCAAGAAGAAGTTTGCATGATCTTCTCCAGGTCTGTGGGAATCCTTCAGGACATTAGCACCGAATCTTGCTTGGAAACTGGCTGCATCAGAGACTCTTGTTATTCAGGATATTTGCAGTAAGAAGACAACACTCCAGGAGTTCATATGTCACTCAATAATCTTCCTTTTCAGGGCTCTCACATAAGCCAAAAGAAAAGAAGTCAGGTAACATGAAGAATGCTCCACTTTGAGTTTTGATAGGACAATGGACAGTGTTGCTCCTCAACACCAGTATCTAGTTGCTGTTTATAAGGTGCAGGGTGCTGCTTGCTAACAGAATAGCCACACCACAACTTGAGATTATGCTTCATTTCAATGTGAGCTTTCAAAGAGCTGGCTGCCACTCCACCTGTGTGTGTGTTCATACTTCATGTTTTTATGAAATTCATGTAAGTTATGAGAACCTGGTATGGTTAATTCGAGGATTGATTATTCCAGTGCATCAGTTCATACTTTTGAGTTTGGGATATATCTGTGTGACTGTCTTTGTGTTGACTAATGTGTGCTTTAATTGGAGAAGTACCAATACCACTGAAGGCTGCAGTAGCAATTTTTTTACTATTGCAGGTGCCTTATTGGTGGAGGGCTCTGAAGAGCTAAACCTGTATATGCAACACTTATAAAATATAAGAGACTGTAACAATCAAGATTTTCCTGAAGCTTTGTTAAAAAATTATGTCTTATTTCTGGCAGTCCTTCCCTCTTTTTGTATTTATAACTCTACTAATAAAATTACCTTTAGGAAATAATTGCTACAATATTTTTAAATGACCTATATTTATTAAGTTTACTTTCTGAATGAGAATGATTCTTTACTAAATAAATAATTTTTAATGAACTTTGGATGTAAGATTGTTTAAAGAAGACAGAACACTAACTTGTAAATGATCCTTTGTTCTTTGATCATAAACTGCCTGTACTCTGGAAGCTGAGGTAGGAGAATCACACAGTCAAGGCAGGCCTAGACACCCAGCGAGAGCCTATCTCAGAAAATAAAAAGGTGCCACACATCCTAGCACTGTGGTGGCTGAGGCAGGAGGATCCCTGAGAGTTCAGAGGCCAGGTTGAGCTACACTGGCCTCCTCCCAAATAAATTTTTTAAAAACTAAACTAGGAAAAAATATTTTACACTGTTGTTCAGGTTTTATGAATAATAAAATGCCTTAAAATAAAATCATTGGGGGTATCCAATGATGCTTATTACTAGCATCTAATGGTACAAAAGTAGAGGATTTCAGACTGTCACCTGAACATTTCAGAAGCTACCATTTTGATCATTTTCCAAAGTTTTAATCTTATGTAAGGATATATTGACAGTTCTCAAAAATGGTTTTTTAAAATCAATAAATCATAAGAGCCTACTCATCTGTATGGTCTAGGAATTTTCTTCTGTATGCTATTTTTGCCTGGGTATGGGAGGTACCAGTTTATCAGCATCAACTGCAGAGTTTTGTTTTTTTCTAAACATTAATGTTTATTACTCTTGATAAATTGAATAGCTTTCCTTTAAGTATTTTGTAAGTACTTCTCATCTATCAATCAAAACTTACAAATTTAACAACTTAAATGTACTTAGTTATAGTAGGGCCGGGGATGTAGCTCAGTGGTACAGTGCCTGCCTGGCAAGTACAAGGACCTGAGTTCAATTCCCAGTACCAAAAAAAAAAAAATTATTACGGTAGTGTTTCACCTGAGCATGGTGGCACATGCCTGTAATCCCAGCACTCAGGAGCCTGAGGCAAGAGAATCACTGCAAGTTTGAGGCCAGCCTGAGCTACGTAGTGAGATCTTGACTTCAAAAAAATAAGTGTTCCCCACCTCTCTCAGAACTAGTAACTACCACTTTGTGATTTGAATCCAGCCATATTTTCAGATGCCTTTTGTTAACTCATTTGCCCGCCCAACCATACCAGATTATTCTGTTCCTTAAAAGCCTACAGTGCATTGTCTCTTTTTGGGCTTACTTCATGTTCAGCCAGAAATGCTCTCTATCATGAGCATGCTCCTTCCCTGTGTCTGAGCTCCTTCCCTAACATTAAGCCGAATAAACTGCTCCCCTATCTGCCACTATAACAGCTCTTACATTCTATATTTATCTCTTTCCAGACTGACATGGAGGTCAGGGGCTATATAAAGAACTATGCCAGATGGGTGTGGTGGCACACATCTGTCATCCCAGCAGTCTGAGAGGTTGAGTCAGGGGGATTATAAATCTGAGGCCAAACTGAAGTATACAAGAGGAAGAGAGGAGGCACCCAAAGTTACAGTGAACAAGATTTAAGAATGAGTTAAAAGTAGACTGACTTGTAGAGACCCTGACTCTAGCTTGCCAACCAGCCTATGTCAACTAAAATTTTAGATTTTGATTTAGAAGTCAGCGTAGCACAGTAAGTTAACAGACCCTGGAGTCAGAAGGATCCAATTTGTATCCAAAGTCCTTACCTTATAGCGTTTTTGAGCAATTTACTCTCATCTATAAATATGCGGACTATATTCTACCTGTTACGCATGTCACAAAGGTACGAAATAAAAGCAGGAGACAGTGCTTCTGACAGAATAAGCACTCAATAAATCACATTATCTAATCTATGAGGCATTAAAGTGGAACTCAGCAAGTTGTAAAGGAACAGAAGACTGGGAACTGACACTGCATTAAAAGGATAAAAATGGCTACAGTGTAATAAATTTGAGTATCAATCTGAGAAAAACATTGATTAGGAATGTAACTGGATAACCCAGAATTTTGGTAAGAGTAACCTGAGGAAAACAGCATTTAAAGAACCTAATTCTAGAGGCTGGGGATTTAGCTCAGCGGCATAAGCACCTGCCTTGCAAGCACGCAGTTGTGAGTTCGGTGCCTGGTAACGATTTAAAAAAAAAACCCTAATTCTAAGTGTACACAATATAGGATTTTGGGGTGTACATGTTTAAAGTAAAGAGAGACTGATTCATAATCCACACAGGACATGGAAAGATACAGAGCTGAAACATAGAATCAAAGGATAAATTAAAACTGAAGAAAAAAATAGGTGAAGCTATATTGGATAAAGATCTTTGACCAAGTGTGGTGGTACACAACTATAAATCCAGCTACTTGGGTGGATACAGGAGGATAGCAAGTTCAAAAGTTTCAGTGTTACAGGAGAGGAAGTGAACAAGTGGTTTTGAGTCAATACCTTTCATTTTGAGTGCATTATTATGGGCCTAACTTCTAGGGCCTCAGTTCTTTCCTTTCTCAGTAGCAGAAGCTGTGGAAGTTTGCAACCTGGGATCTAGGAGTAGACTTTGAAGACTTTAATGATCCTCATGCAAGATTTACATGTGTGGGAAGACATGTGTTATCTTTCATTACACTGACAAACAGATCTTGAAAACAAAAAGTTCCACCCTAGAGAAAGCAGCAGCTGTCATGTATTAAACTCTTACACCTCCCAGGCACTATTCTAAGAGATTTACAGGCGTTAACACTGTAATTCTAAGCAGGAATCACTAAGCCTCATTGCCAGACTAGGAAACCAAGGCGCATAAATGAGTTTAGCGTAACTCCAAGCAGCAAAAGCTAAAGTCTGAATCCAGACAATTTAATGCCTTAGCACATGCTTCTAAGAAACATTTAGTCACTGTCTTACTTTAAGAAAACTTGGAGGAGTTGCAAAATAGTGACGAAAGACAAAACTATTGTGCATAATGACCCAGTTATTCCCCATCTGGTATCTTCCTGAAAGAGTTAAAGTCATTATACCATAGTCACATTTATTGCAGCACAATTTATAATACTAAATTTTGGAAACAATCCATATGCCCATCAAGAGATGAGTGGATAAAGACTATCGATACACAATGGAAACTTCAGGCATTTTTAGGTAAATGGATGTACCTCAAGACCATAATCTTAAGTGAAATAAATCAGACACAAGTTTAAATATAGCATCATTTCTCTAGCGTGAGAAACCCAAAATATAAAGAACAAAACAGAGGACAGATATTAGGATGTAGGAAAAACTTTTTCAAATGGCAAGAGGAACAAGAGATAGAGAAGGGCAAAAGGAGAAAGCAAAAAAAGGATTTAAAGAAAATTCAAGGGAAAAATGGAAAAAGAACTTTTACAAAAGGAGGGGAAGAAGAGCTGAAAGGAGGGGAGGGGAGGGACAAAAAAGAATTGAGATGTGTTAGGTACGTGTATAAATTCCCCATGATGAATGAATTCTTTATGTACTGCAAACATTTACTAATAAAAAATATTGTGGTAGCATCATGATGTGAAATCCAGCAATACTATCATTCTTTGTTCAGAGTGATTTTGGCCTGTTTTGTTTTGTTTAAGTTCAACATACATGAAGGTATGGACAGCCCAGGCTGGGCTTGAACTTGCGATCTTGCCTCAGTTTCCCAAGTAGCTGGGACTACAGGTGTACACCACCACATTCAGCTTGAAATACTTCTTGATTTGTGGAATTCTGCTTTATTCAGTTTGTTAAACAAAAGCTAATGAAATTATCACCTCCAATACAACAGGCACAGAAACAAGTACCTATTTTAAAGAATAAGACCATTAGTTAGTTACAAAATTTAATTATAAGAATCCAAGAGTGGTTATTGGTGGAACCAAATCACACCGACAGCTCTGAAGAGTGCAGATGCTAGTTTTTAAATAAAGGTGACAAATACTGATTATATTCCCATAATAGTGTTTGGGATCTACATAAAACTCAATTCTAGACATAGTTCACTATACAGGGCTAAGAGAACAACAAGGAAATCACCAACAATTACAACCAAAGGTGTAATTTCCAAATCATTTTTAGTGAGACAGTAAGTCCATTCTAACTTTTTAAACATATAAAGCTAGATAAAACTCAAATCTATTTTTCTACCTGAGATCAAAGTAAGTTTTCTGTTTTTTTATCTAAACATAATTCTTAGCATTGAGGTAAATCTGAATTTATGTATTTCGTCAAACTTTTCCAAAAACAATTTACGCCTTGCTTTAGAGATTCTCATGTTACACATATATATTTACATTTTTTTTCTTCAAACACTAATGACAATCTTATGTGGTTAACATTCTATAATGGGACTGTGAAACTACTACTAATATGAAAATAAAAAGCTACTCATCTGTAAAAAGTGTTCCTGCATGTGCAATATGAACTGGGGTCACAGAATCTATGTACATGCATGAATTTCTAGAATTCAAAATGCCTTAAATTCACTATGTAGCTCAGGCTGGCCTTGAACTTGTGGTGATCCTACCTCAAGCTCCCAAGGTATGTGACACCATGTCCAACTAAAATTACATGAAAAAAATCTCAGTTTATTCTACTCTTTGAGGCAGAGGTTACAAAATTGTGATGTAGGACAAAGATACTATGTATACAAGTTCCAAAACCAAGCACTAACCTTAATTGGCAAACACTGCAACTTAAATAAAAACTAAACATGACTAGATCTTTATTGTGGCTACCCACCTTTTTGTTTTGTGACCTGCATACTTTTACTGAGGTAAAAACCTCTTCTCTCTTGTCTTTCACCTACTACAAACTAAAGCCAACAAACAAAAACAAAAAATACTTCCACAGATGCCTTCTTTAAGGCTGTCTTTGGCAATGCTTCCAAAACGTGAAAGCGAAAGAACCTGAGATGAAGAGCATGACATTTCTCCTTTCCTACTAGATGTGACGTATGAAAACCAGTCTAAGAGTATGAATAGAAAACAAATAGTGAAGGCTCGGCGGTAGTCTACCCTCCAGAGAAACAGAAAATAAAGTAGGGAGGCTGTTACTCCACTGGCCCTTCTACATTACCTCCCAATTAGCACAGTGTGAGATCAAAATTTCCAGCTCTGAAAGGCAATGGTGTGGGAGGAGCAGCTAGAGAAGTAAATAAATGGTAACGAAGTACAGCAATAGCTTTAGCTGTCAATGAGTTTCTTTGCTCTGGTATTGGCAACATCAATACGATCTTTGTTGGCTTCCACCTAAAAAAAAACAAAAGATAATCAGTATTACTTCACAAGGCAAGTCATTTTTAACAAAACTAAAATTTAGGTTAGGGATATAGGTCTGTGGTAGAGTCCACACTGTGCAAGTGTAAGACCCTGGGTTCAATCCTCGGCACCAGGGAAAAAATTTAAATTTTATAAACTTGGAACACTTGACACACTGAGAGAATGCAAGAAACACTTGAAGTCACATTACAAAACTCATTTTGGTAAGAAGTGACAAATTCATTTGGGGACAATAAATATAACAAAGGTATAACAAAAGAATTCTCCAGTATTTTATCGATTCCTTTTTTTCCTTCACTTTTTCAGACAGGGTCTTAAACTCACTATATAGTTCAGGCTGGCCTTTAAGTCACTATGTAGCCCACGCTGACCTCAAACTCAGAGCAATCATCCTGCCTTAGCCTCCCAACTGCTGGAATCACAGGTATGTGCCCCTACACCCAGCCCAGTATTTTATCAATTCTATAATGCATTTTCTCATTGTTTAACATGTATGAAACTGAGATGCATCTTATAATCAAAGGGTGTTTAAACTTTTAATTTTATTTATTGATTAAGAAGGTCTCAGTATATAGCCCAAGCTGACCTTAAATTTACAGGGATCTCCTTGCCTCAGCCTCCTGAGTGCTTGGATTTTAGGTGTGCCCCATCATGCCTGGCTTTAAAGTGTGAAATTTGGGCCAACAAGAAGCCAAGCCCTCCATGCAAGTCAGCACCATGCACAGGCCACTGAAGGGAGAACCAGAAGCCAGCCTTTTCTCATGAACTGGTGCCATTCACAGACTGCAGAAGAGGAGAACAAGAAGCCAACAAGAAGCGAAGCCCTCCCTGTGAGTCAGCACCATGCAGGGACTGCTGGGGTAAGAACCAGATGCCAGCCCTTTCTGATGTGCAAACTAGGAGACAAGAGCCAGGGTGTCGCCCCAGCCTCCTATAAGCGACTGGCTGATCCACAGAAACACAGACTGCAATGATAGCTATTGAGGTAAAATGTAACAATGCTTGTAGTGTTTAGTGTTTCATTGACTTTGCAGGCCTAAAGCTGGTAGTCTGATGATCTATTCAGAGGATAACTATATGCAATGCAGTATCTATCGGGGATCTCCTTGTGAAGATGGCAGTCACTATTAATTCCCAATTATCTTGTTTTGAAGTTCTGTATTATTTTCATTGGTTTGGTTGGGTTTTATTCTGTTTTGTCTTTTTTGATTTTATTATATCTAATGGCATGGGTAGCTATTTCAAAGGTAACAGTAAGGGCCAGGGATTTAGCTCAGCAGCATAAGTGCCTGCCTGGCAAGCGCAAGGTTGTGAGTTTGATCCCCAGTACAAAAAAAAAAAAAAAAAAAAGATAACAATATACTATAGTAGCCATTTTGGATTTACTAACATCTTGTTTTGAAGTCCTTTACTGAGTTCATTGTTTTGTTTGATTTTTATTATGTCTGAAGGTATGGGCAGCTACTTTGAAGACAAGAGGAATTATGGTAACCATTGTTGATTTCCTATTATCTTGTTTTGAAGTCCTGTGTCACACTGTTTTGTTTCGATTGGCTTTATTCTGTTGTATTTTGTTTGGTTTTATTCTCTTTTGAAAAAATTACAAAAAATAAAAAAAGTGAAGTGTAAAATTTTGATTTAACTCATCCAAACACTGAAAATAATTTGTCTTTCAGTATCTTTTTTCTTTTGAGACAGAGTCATGCCATGTGGCCCAGGCTGGCCTTAAACTCATGGTGATCCTCTTGCCTCAGCCTCCCAAGTGCTAGGATTACAGGCGTCATTATCTTTTTTATCATGTAAAGTTAAAAAAAGGAATCATAATTTTTCTTTATGCTTATGATTATCTTGTGTCTACTGTACAAGGACTATTTTGCAGAACTGCTTCTTGTTCTTTCCTGAGATGTGAATTCTGGAACTTATTACTAAATTAGTACTTAACTCAATAAAACTAGCCAGATGTGGTGGTGCATACCTATAATCCTCAGGAGGATCACTGAGGCTACATAATGTGTTCAAGGTCAGCCTAAACTGCATACAGAGACCTAGTCTCAAACAAATTACCAAATAAACACTAAAAGCGAACAGCTACTGGTAAGGTGTAGGGTAAGACACACTCAACTGCCACTGTAGATTCTAAGCTTTGTGTCAAAGTTTAAAAAAAAACAACTTCATTCCAAGACTGTGGCTTCAAAATGAACCAAGTGACACAAGATGGGAGGACTTGGCTTCTGCTTTTTCAGTGTATTAGAAACTCTTCACCAAAACTCAGCAAAACTGTACGTTCGATAAATACAACAATGTCTCCTGCTATTCTCCTTTACTGTACCTGTCACAAAGCATTCCTTTTTTTTTTTTTTTTTTTTTTTGGTACTGGGGATTGAACTCACGACCTTGCGCTTACCAGGCAAGCACTTAAGCCACTGAGCTAAATCCCCAGCCCATTATTATTGCATTTTTTTTTTTTTTAATCGGTACCAGGGATTGAACTCACGAATGCCTGCTTGCAAGGCAGGCGCTTATGCCACCGAGCTAAATCCCCAGCCCCCACAAAGCATTCCTAAAATGTTTACTGAACTGAATGTCTCATTTTCTTGTGGTCATAAAAGGGTTTTACCTTTTTTGTGATCGAGTCTATTTGTCGATTTTGCGCGTCAATTTCATTGCCCATGTCCAAGGCCAAGTTCTTTAGATTTCCCAGGATATTGCCCACTTGAGTCAGGTTCTCCTCCATCTCCTCCTCTTTGGCATCATTGGTTATACTACCACAAACAGACAAATTAGTTCAGTACTTCTTGTTACAATGCAATGGTCTCATTCTGAGTTTAATTTCTATAAAAATAAGTAACCAAAATGATGATTAACAAGTGTTAAATTCAAGGGGAAATAGACTATTCTTCTAGGAAGATAGTCTATAGTTTAAAACTATGATTTTTAGCATCACCTAGGTACCTGTTAGACACAGGAATAAGCTAGATATCATACTCCATCCCGGAACTGCTGAATCAGAAACTGAGTGGATCCTAACAATCTGCTTGTGTTGTTTTTATCAGAGGACTCTTGCCGTGTTGCTTGGGCTGGCCCTGTGCTCAAGCAATTTTCCTACCTACTGAGTAGCTAGGACTATAGAAGCAAGCCAACACTCCCAGCTCAATCTGTGTTTTTATTTTGTTTTTGTTTTTCATTTGGTTTTTAGAGAGAAGGTCTCATATAATTTAGGCTGGCCTCAAATTATGGCAATCTTCCTCACTCAGCTGCCCAAGTGCTGGGATTACAGGCATATACCATCACACCCAGCTGTTTTTTGTTTTGTATTGTTCTGTTCTGTTTTGTTTTTTTGAGACAAGGTCTTGCTATGTTGCTTGGGTTGGCCTTAAACCTGTGATCTTCTTTGCTGCTACCTCCTGAGTGCCAGGATTACAGGTGTGTACCACCAAGCCTGCTTCACTCTGGTTTCTGTTTTGTTTGTTCGTCTTTTTGAGACAGGGTCTCACTATGCAGTTTAGGCTGATCTTGAGCTCACTTTGTAGCCCAGGCTGGTCTTGAACTTGCAACAATCCTCTTGCCTCAGCCTCACGAGTGCTGTTCATTCTGTTTTAATAAACCCTTAAATGAACCCTTTTTCTTTTTGGTGGGTGCTGGGAATTCAATTCAAGTCCTTGAACATTCTAAGTAAGTGCTCTGCCATTAAGCTACATCTCCAACCCTTTTTTACTTTATTTTGAGTAACGGTCTTGCTAATTTGCCTTGAATTTGTGATATGCCTGCCTGAGCATCTTGAATAGCTGGGACTACAGGCATGCAACACCACAGGTGGCCCTCGAGTGATCCTAATGCACACTTAGATCTAAAAAACATGGCTCAGAAATAGGTTAGCAAATTGTGGCCTACAACCTGATTTTATAAAGCTTTATTCAAGGACTGGGGATGTAGCTCAGTGGCCTAAGCGCCTGCCTGGTAAACATGAGGTCCTGAGTTCAATTCCCAATACCAAAAAGAAAAAAAAAAGTTTTATTCAAATATAGCCTCTCAGTCTCTCAGTGTCTTTCTCCTCTCTCTGAGACAGAGTCATGTTATATAGTTCAGACTGTCCTTGAACTCACAGTGATTCTTTTGTCTCAGCCTCCCAAGTGTTACAATTTCAAGTGTGCACCACACCAGGCTTTTGTTACTTTTTTTAAAAAAATATATTTTTTTAAATATATTTAAAATATAAGATGAAATATGCTTTCATCTTATAAGAACTGAGTTAAGTAACTACAGAAAGACTATATAACCTAACAAATCTGAAAGTTACTACCTGGCCCATAACCAATATCTTTACAGAAATATATCCAATCCTTACTCTAGATAAAAGATCTTGAAATATATTTTCCTATTTATAAATTAAACAGGTCTACATTAGTACTTTGAAAAGTATAAATTTGGACAATAACCACAGTCAACATTTTGTCAGATAGTAGGTAGAGAAAAGCAGTATTAATGGGATAAATATTATTTCTATCTGGTGACACAGAGTGTGTTCACAGCTCCTAAGTGAGCCAGCACTCACTAGGAAAGGAACAGAAATGCGGAAGATGTACCGTTTAATGTATCCGCCACTGGCTGCTCCAGTGGCTGGCTGCTGGGGCTGCCCATTTGTGACTCGGGCTGGTTGCTTGGATACCACGTTGCTAGGTGTGTTGCCTCCACCTTCTCCCCATGCTGCCTTATAGGTCTTGCCAGACTCAAAGTTCTTCGTCCTGTGGAAGAGTCAGAAGTGCAGAACCCCAGAAAGCAGGAGAGGGAAAGGTGTAATTATTAATGTTCGGGCTGGGGATTTAGCTCAGCAGCTTAAGCACCTGCCTGGCAAGCGTGAGGTCATGAGTTCAATCCCTGGTACCAAAAAAAAAAAAAAAAAAAAAAAGAAGTAATTATTAATGTTCGTCACCTTAAGAACATCACTAATACCTTTGGCAGAAAAACTATGCACAGCTAAATCTAGATTATCTATGTCCCCTGGAAAGGTATGACAAAAAAAAGGATTAACTGTGTAAACTCACTGATGTTAAATATTTTTTAAAAATAATTTTTATTTTTTGAGACAAGGTCTCATTACATAGTTCAGGCTGACCTCAAACTCATGGTAATCCTCCTGCCTCAGCCTCCCAAATGCTGGGATTACAGGTATGTGCCACCACACTTGGCTTTAAATCATTTTAAGAAGGTCCAAATCTTTACTACCAAATGTTTACTAAGCCATAGCAAGTAGTAAAATGCAAATATTTGATCTTTAAAGTTCCTTGGGGGTTAATGAACAATTTTAAAGACGTGTCACGTCTTATATGAGGTTATATGAGGTTCTTGGACAGCATCTCAGGTTCCTGAAAGAAGACGGGATATGCAGTTTTTAAATGAGTATTTTCATGTATTATGCATTAGCTTAGCTAATTTACATGTATTCTTGTGTTAATGAAGGGCCCCCATGAAAATTCTAAAGCAGAGCAATGACGCATAATGTAAACAATATATTAGCTTATGAGAAAGCAAGTAACTATAAGATTTCACTTTAATTTCGGAGCTGAGAGATTGAACCTAAAGCCTCACACTTGCTAGCCATGTACCCTATCACTGAGCCACATCCCCAACGTGGGGTTTTTGTTAAGGCATCAAATTGTGGAACAGATGGAAGATAAGAGGGTTTGAATTCAAAGTGACTAAGGAGACAGAGGTTTTTCAGTCTTAGCAAAGAGTAGACTGAGGCAAGACTATCTGGGCCCCTGATCTATCAAGGAGCCAACCTTGACTCTCCCCACGGCTTACAGTTCATGCCTCTTAAGTGTAAGGAGTAGCAGTGAGTATGTTACTTCTTTATCCACTGAAACACCTTAACTTTGAAGTCTATTTGTAGCTGAATACATAGAATAGGGCCACATAAGGGACATCTAGGTCTAGGCTGTTTTAAGAAAAAATGGTCCTGATCTGATAAGACTTGTAAGATTAAATTTACAGCCACTTCTAGGAAAGAATTAACCTATGTGACAAAATGTTTAATCAAATTGATGATAAATTTTAATGAGATAACTATCTGAAAAGGTAGAGATAAAGATTCAAGATTTATACCTGATTGTTACTTTCCAGAAATCTAATTTTTTTTTTTTTTTTGGAGTACTGGGGATTGATTCCAAGGCTTTCATGCTGAGCTACATCCCCAGCTTTTGTTATTTTTTGCGACAGGATCTTGCTACATTGCCCTGACCAGGTTCAAACCTGAAAGCATGCCAGAGTGCTGGGATTCCACACCCAGCTAGAATCTAATAATCTTTAGCTATCACTTTTTTAAATTTAAATGTCTCATTAAGAATGATAAAGTTTAAAAGGAAATTTTAAATATTCCTTAATGAATTCAAGAAGTTGCTACAGAAGCAGAAAACAAAGTTATCAAGACAGAAGCACAAACTTTATTAGTTCTGGCTGCCATCAGTAGCACTGAATAAAAATAACAAAAAGAAAGCCAAATATTATCTATTATTCTTTTTATTAAGGAGAAAGGAAATTATGCAAATATGAATTATAATATGAGGGAGGGAGGGAGAGGGAAGAGAGATACCACAGTATTAGATAATTGAGTTATAGGAAAGGAAAAAAAGGCAGACAATAAAGGGTACATTCAGAAACTTCATTTTTAAAAATTTAATCAGTCTTTTATAATTCTCATAAAGATCCAAAATCAAAGAGGCAGACATTACAGTATACTGTAAAGTAACAAGAGTTAACTCATGAAAAAATTAAGAATTGTTAGCTCTGTATCAATTCAACACAAAATCATAGCAAGCTACTATGTGATATAATAATAATTATGGAACAATTGTAATATATAGAAGGGGCATCTTTATTTTTATATAATTTATTTATTTTTGAGACAGGCTCATGTCTATGTAGTTCACATACATATAAAGGGGATTATATAATATGAATTATAATATGAGAGGGAGGGAGGCCTTGAGCTTACTATGTAGCCCAAATGTGGCCTCAAATTCAAGGTGATCCTCCTTCCTCTGCCTCCCAAGTGCTGGGATTATAGATTTGTGCCACGAGGCCCAGCAGAAATATTTAATTTTAAAAAGATATTATATATGTCAACATTTAAAATTTATATCCCACCTTATTCTGAATAGGATTTAGGATGACTAGATTGTCAATTTCTTGACTTGGTAAGTGGCCTAAATCATGGGGACTTTCAATCATTAGAAGCAACACTTTAAGAAAGAAAACCTTGATTCAGGAACCAGAAATCAAAGTTCTATTGAGAGGCAGGCATTTAGTCTGAATTTCTTTACCTTTTATAAAAACTAGATTGTAGCCACTATCTACAAATACTAACCTATTTTAAATTTAGGAAACTTGAGAAGTGTTTGTATTTTGGTAATATTAATGTCATCTACCAAGAACTTAGGTTAGTAGAGCCATTAGCCAAAGGGAATTTTTATACACTAAGATTCTGTCAAGTCCGCCTTTTGTCAGCATCCACTGAGAACAAATTCACTTTACATTTCACAGTACCACACAGCACAGCACAGCACAGCACAGCACAGCACAGCACAGCACGATTTCAGTCTTGACCATTCACAAAACTACACACATGCACAGCAAAGCCATTAAAGCATCACCTTGAAAGAGCAGGTTAGCAGCCCACACTGCGCCACAACGGCATCTTAAAGTTCCCTTTCATCAGTAACTGAGCCCGGCTTCTGATGTTAAATCTTCATTTTAGTAAGCAGATTAGAAAGAAAGGGATTAGGTGAGAGAATGAAACACAGAAAACAGTAAATGCCAGTCAAACAAACAGAAGCAGATTTAAAAACATAACACATTCCAATTCCTGCCTGGTTTTACAGAAGCAACCCACAAATGAGAATCTAGATAAAAAGAAAAATGAGGGAACTATTTAACAACAGAACTATTTAAACCAAAGCATATTTCATTTTTCCTTAAAATGTTTAGGTGATGATATCACTTCCTAAAATTACAAAAATATGAGGGAAGAAAAATATTAATGGCGACATTCACTTCTTAGGGAATACGGATTTCTCTTAAATTACTATTACATATTTTATTTGCATCGTAGTTTTAAAAAATCTTTATGTCTAATTTTCCCACCAGCCAACAAGTTTCTCAAGAACAGTCAATTCACAAGTATTTAATGAATATGCATCAGATACCATGTGAAGCATAAAAAGATAAATTATAAATAAATAGACAGGGCCACAGGCATACCTTATTCATCTTTGTATTTTCAGTAAGTAGGTCAGAGGAAGCACTTAATTGTCAAATGAAATATAATTCAGTATTTATTTTAATCATGCACAGATGAAATTTTACATTTCAACACGACCAAAGATTAGAGTAGTAGAAAACCTATAGTACAATTTTGAACTTCATTTCAACTGACCCAGAAATACTCATTTTGCTTCAAATTATATACCATTATGTAACAGACTTTTTTTTCCCCCCTGCAAGCTAGATACTGAACCCAGGCCTGTACTCTAACAATGAGCCATACCCCAAATGCTTTTTTCAATTTGAGACAAGAAGTCACTAAGTTGCCCAGGCTGGCCTCAATTTTGCAGTCCTGCCTCAACCTCTTAAGGACCTGGGACTACAGGCTTGAGCTACTGTGCCCAGCTCTGTTAATAGACTTTATTATCATTGTAAGAGGGGCAGGTTAAGACAGAACATCTCGCTAAGAATGGTTTAACTAGGATATCAAGCAGTTTTCTACTCTGAGACTTTTCAGTCTGCCTCTTCTAGAGTCTGAGGCAGAAGGATCCCAAGGTTCAGGGCCAAACTGGACAATTTAGTGAGAATCTGTCTCAAAATGACAACAACAAAAAGAGCTTGAGGTGTAGCTCAATGGTACATGTGAGAGCCCTGGGTTCAGTGCTCAATATAACAACAACAACAAAAAAGGAAAAAAAAAATATAGATAGATACGGTTAGGGAAAAAAAGAAAAAATATATAAAAATAAAGAACCACTCATGTGAGACTTAAAAAAAAAAAAAAAAGATCTGTGGTATTTTACTTCTAGAATCCAAATGTAGCAAGTTAACTCATGTTTTCTTCTTTTTAAATTAGGGGTTTTTTTTGGTTTTTTGAGACAGGGTCTCCCTATATAGCCCAGGATAGCCTCAAACTCACAGTGATCCTCCAGTCTCAAGTACTGGAATTACAGGCATGCACCACAGTGCCTGGTTCTTTCTTCTTTTTATGGTACAGGGATTGATTCTAGGGTCTTCTCACTGAACTACATACATCCCTACCCATGTGAAACAGGGGCAAGTCACAAACTCAGTGATCCTCCTGCCTCAGCCTTATGACAGGCATGCACCACCATACCTGGTTCATAACCCTTTATTTTTTATTTTGACAAAGTTTTGCTAAGTCACTAAGTTACCCAGTCTGGGCTCAAATTTTGGATCTTCCTGTGTCAGACACAATAACATTGATCTACAATTTTAAACTTTATTTCTGGTAATCTGTTATTAAATTCTACTAGTTCTTTAGAAAAAAAAATCATCTGCAATTCAATTTTTTTTTTCTAAATAAAGCTACTTCTATTTCTTAAATGAAAAGATTTGCTAACATGGCTTCAGTTATTCCACTGAACAGACCTCAACAACTACGTGTCAATCCAAAAGAGAGAAGCGATGGGGAGAGGTGGGAGGAAGGAGAAGGGAGGGGAAGTAAAAAGAATTAAGATGTGACATTTACATGTGCCAACT
The DNA here is from genome assembly GCA_004027295.1 of Dolichotis patagonum. NCBI lineage: Eukaryota > Metazoa > Chordata > Mammalia > Rodentia > Caviidae > Dolichotis > Dolichotis patagonum. The sequence goes on from PVJX010018293.1 coordinate 30,053, forward strand.
CTCCACAAGGACTGGAATCAAACATGGACTCAAAAATTTTTCAAAAATTTTAAATGAGTCTGGCATGGTGGCACATGCCTGTAATCCCAGCATTTGGGAGGCTGAGGTAGGAGGATCGCTGTGAGTTGGAGACCAGCCTGGGCTACACAGTGAGTTCAAGGCCAGCCTAGACTATATAGCAAGACCCTGTCTCAAACATTTTTTTTTAAATAAAAATAAATGACAGGAAAAAGACACACACATGGATGCACACTTATAATGCTGGCACTCTTGGAAACTAAAACAGGATTTCAATCTCAAGTCCACCCTAGGGAACTCAGTAACTTAACTCTATTACAAAAAAGTAAGAAGGGTAGTGATAAAGCCCAGTGTGAAGACCTGGGTTTAATCCCCAGTACTGAAAAAGAAAGAAAGAAATGTAGGGGGAGAGAGACAAACAGACAGACAGTCTGGCAATGGACCTGTGTTGTTAATACTACCAGTTCTATAATCCTAGTACTTGGGAGACTGAAGCAGGAAGATCGCCATGAGTTTGAGGCCAGTTTGGCTACATAGTGAGTTCAAGACCAGCATGAATTATATTAGCAAGACCTTGTCTCAAACAACCACAAAAAAGAGTAGGTCAAAGAAAGGCTATTGTAATTAGACATCTTTGAGCTGAGACATTAGTCTCCCCTTTTCAGGAAGCAACTGCTGTTATGGCAGCCCCCTGATTCAATCAGTTAAGAGATGTCCTCTTTGGACCCACTAAGACAGGGTACTACTGAGGGCAGAGGCTGTAGACTGCTTCATGACCACACTCTACCTCCTCTTCCACTATGTCCAAGAAAAGCTTGCCTCCGCTTGGCTGAGATGTACAAGAGAAAGAAAATTACTGCTACTGTAGCTCCATTTGCACATTTCTGTATTTGTATCCATTTCAGGATTCACTGCTTCTCCTTTTATCAATCCATGACTTAAAACTGATCCTACTCTAGACTCAAGAAAGTCTTTCTTTCTTCTTGTTCTTCTCATAACACCTGGTCCCTAAGAAATTCATATACTTTCTCCCTCTCACTCTTAGCAGAGGGAACATGGAAAACAGGAGAAAGGCATAACATGTTTGCAAAATACGGCTAACAGTTTGAAGTATATAATCTGTGCATTTGCTAGGCATGGTGGCATATACCTGTAATCCCAGTGCTTATGAGGCTGAAGCAGGAAGACTGCAAATATAGGCTCCGTTCAGACATAGAGCACCCAGTTTGCCAATAGTGGCACTGTTCTTAGAGAAAACTCAGCTCAGCATGAGTGCTGTTGCCCTTGGCAAACACAGGGTGTCGTAAAAAGAGAAAAGGTGGAGCATGGAATCTTCCAAGCACCAGGACATCTGAGAACACCCACACATTTACATCAGACATCCTGAGGACTTTGACCACTGAGCCACTGGACATCTGAAGATCTTTGACCTCGGATGTTTGCTCAGATCTCCTTGGAGTCCCTGACTCACTTACCAGGTACCTTATCTGATCTACCCACTTGACCCCCTTTGTCTAAGACCTATAAAACAGGCTCCAATTTTCTCTGTACCCACCTCCCCAACAAATGGCCTTTCCATGCTCTGCCTGCCTGCACTGAGGCACAATAAACCTCATGCCATATTGCCTCTGTACAGGCCTGGCAGTCTGTGCCGGCCTCTGACTTGTGCCATTCCTTATAGCCGTAAGTTTGAGGTCAGCCTGGGATACATAGTGACTTCAAGGCCAGCCTGAACTACATAGCAAGACACTGCCTCAATGAACCCAAATCAAACAAAACCACTGCATTTATAACTTGTTAGCTGATTGTGTAACTTGTATAAACCTTAACTGGTAATTCACAGCTATTAAAATATGGATTTTCAGAGAGTCAACCAAGGTCTAAACAGGTCAATCTGTCTTAAGATAGAAAGCCAATGGACCAGGCTAAGAAGAACACTGTCAAATCTTAATTTCTCAAGGCCAAAACAAAATCTAAAGTTGACCAACAAGCAACTTAACTCTATTTATCTAATAGAAATGACACAGAAAATGTTGTCACATGACAACATTTATCTGCAAATACAATGATTTATCAAAAGCACTCCTATTCTTAACTCCTTTGAGGAGAAAAATACTGAGAGTTATAGACCTCTGAGTGGCACTCTTCCATTTACCAGACCTCTTGAGACAACTGGATGTAAGTACTGATGCTTATGAAGCTCTTCAAAAACAAACCCTTGGGCTGGCGATTTAGTTCAGCAGCTCAAGCACTTGCCTGTAAGTGTGAGATTGTGAGTTTGATCCCCAGCACCAAAAACAAAAAAACAAAACATAAAGCTAATGTTGAAAACAAACCCTTTCGCCAGTAAGTATAGTCAGTCAATCTCCAGATACTGTCATTTCAACTAAGAGTAAAGTTCAAAATTGTTTTGTTAATCATTTTTTTAAAAACACAGATGAACAGACGAAAAGAAGATAATGGTTAACTCCCTTAGTCCAAATTTCATCTTCATCTGAACATAATATTTGTCAACACTGTGTAGGTAGAGAATGTGAATAGTCACAATAGATTAATTAAAAAGTGAATTCCTTTGTATCAAGCATAATCTCATATGGTATAGTCAACAGTTTGAAAACCTTTTATCTCCTAGTTTACTAGAGACTCCAAATCTCCACCTGCCTTTGATTCTTCCCTCTTACAGCACTTACAGTCAGTTCCCTCTCATATTGCTTATATTGCTTACAATAAAGTCTTACTTTCCAAGTCTCACCCTAGATTACAAAAGGTTTTTAACTAGCTCATGGGGTAAGGTCACACAGTTCAGTTTTGTTTCTTCTACTACCTGCTTCTTATTTTCCACTTCCCATCTACATGAATCATGTAGCTTAGCTGAGTCAAGCTCTTGTTTACTGTTTGTTTACTCTGAATATTCCTTAAGAAATTTTTTTGGGAGTTGCTCACTCTCTGGGGATTGAACCCAAGGCCCCTCATTGAGCTTATATTCCCCAGATCCCCTCTTCCTCCATGTTCACTTGAAGCCCAGGTCATGTCCTACCTCTTCTATGAGATGTTCTCTAACCTGACTTTTATCAGTTCTGTATCTTAGTCAGTATCACATGATCTAACACCAGATTTATGTGTCTTTTGCTACTCCTTCTCATATACCCAAGAACATGACAAGTCTTTTAAAGACAATGCCCAAATCCTTCATTTCCTTGGCCATTTCTCATGTGCATATGGCACAACAGTCCAGGCCAAAGCATTAATACTCCTTGTTTGAAAGTAAAAGACACTAACTCCATCCTATTCCATATCATCCAGATGTATGTATTTCCCAACACTTCCATGCACAAATTAAAACTGGGACTTCATCATAGGCAAGCCTGTTCAAATTTATGGCTTGCCTATGAAAAGCTTGTTCTTCTTGAAGGAGAACATTTTTTGCCCCCCACACTGGAGAATGAACCACTGGACTGATCTTCAGCTCTTTTTTTTTCTTCCCTTTTCTTTCAAGAACCAGTTAACACAGGTTCTTGCTGAACTGCTAAATGGCCCAGGCTGAGCTCAAACTTGTAGTCCTCCAGCTTCATTCTCTCAGAGTGCTAGCGTTACAGGCATATATCACCATGCCTGGCTGAGAACTTTTTTTGGTAGTATTGGTAATTTAACCCAGGGCCTTTGCCCTGGGCTACATCTCTAGACACTTTTTTTTTCTTTTTTAAGAGAGGGTCTTCCTAAATTGCTAAATTGACAAGGCTAGGCTCAAACTTGTGATCCTCCTGCCTCAGACTCCAAGAGTGCTGAGATTATAGACATATACTACTGTGCCAAACTGAAGGGAAAATATCTTAAGTATATCTATATCAAAGTTCCTCATTTAGGCCTAATCATATTTCTGATGTTATTTGGGGAAGAAACCTGTGGGTTAGAGGGTAGGGGTATCCATCCACCCATCTAACATCCCTCTCTCCTTGTTTCCCTCTCTTTCTTTCAAAATGTCATGATTTATCAACTCACCTGTTACATGGACAGACACAAAGCCCACAGCACTTGTTGAGTTCTGTTAAAGTCTTCTCTGTCTCTCTCATGTCTTTATTTATCTGGTCCATGCCTTCTTCTATGCGGTTTAGTTGTTCTAAGAATGAGTTGTGGGAGTTAAGTTTCGTGTTATATTTACAGTCTCAACCAATATATCCTATTACTATAGAGCTGAAAACTTTAACCTTAAATCTACCAATAACCTCCCAAATTGAATATGTTGGTGCCAGAAGATATTACATACCATTCAACTTGAAAGAATCTCTCACATACTGATCCTGCAACTGAATTGATCACTTGATTCATCTTGCAACCCTGATTTGGCCTCTTACTGTAGAAAGATTTATTCTAAAGAAGTTTGTACCAGGTATGGTGGTGCACGCCTACAATCCTATTGCTTAGGAGATTAAAGCAAGAGGATCACAAGTTCAAGGCCAGCCTGGACTACATAGTGAGTTTTCATGGTCTCATCATGAACTATGTGGTGAGACACTGTCTCAGGAAAAAAAAGGGACAGAAACAGAAACAGAGAGACAGAGAAAAAGAAAAGAAGAGAGAAGAGAAAAGAGAGAGAAGATCAGGAGGTTGAGCTTGGAAGGGTGGTTCAGAGGTACTCTTGCAACCAAGGTAAGTATCCTTTGACCAGATCAAACTGAACTACATAGTGAGACCCTGTCTCAAAAAGACAAAAATGGGCTGGAGGCTTAGCTCAGTGACCTAAGTGCCTGCCTGGCAAGCACAAGGTCATGAGTTCAATCCCCAGTACCAAAACAAAAAACAAAAAACAAAAAACCCAAAAAACAAAAATAAAAAACTGTATCACAGTACCCATGGCCAACTCAAATAGAATATTTCTTTTTTTCTTTATATTTCTTTTTATTATTTATATACTAAGTTTTGGATTTTTTTTTTTTTTTTTTGAGACAAAAATCTTACTATGTAGTTCAGGGCAGCCTTGAACTCACTACGTAGCTAGGCTGACCTCAAACTTGCAGCAATCCTCCTGGATCAGTCTCCTGAATGGTGGAGTAACAGATGCATGCCACCACACCTGGGTCCTTATTTTCGGGATAGGGTCTTGCTATGTAGTTTAGGCTGGTCTTAAACTTACTATGCAGCCCAGGCTGCTCTTGAACTCATAGCAATATTCCTGCCTTAGCCTCCCAGGGAATAGGATTACATGCATGCACTACCATGCTTGGCTCTAATCAAATATTTCTAATGTCTTCAGATTTTAGACTTGTTTTAGGAATTAATTTGACTGCTGAGAAAGATGCAAGAATATCATAATATTTGTAACAGATGCCCCCAGTATGTCATGCTGGCCTATAAAATATCTAATAAACAGCTGAGCATTGTTGTCTCTTACCCCAAACCAGCAAGGAAAGTGGTATGATTCAAACAGGAAGAAAAGAAACATATTCCTCTTATCTTACAAAGGGGAGGTACTCCCAAATTTATGAGTGGGAGATTTGACAGGGTTTTCGGCACTGTATGTCAAAAAATTTCTACCAATGATTTCAACTCACCCCCTTGTTCATCCAGCAGGGTGATGGTCTTGATTCCTGCTTCCTGAGACTAAAAGAAGAGGAGAAAAGCAGATAATACAACAAAAACAAACCCAAAATAACAGAAACAAAACCTACATAAACTGATAAATAGAATCATTTAGAAACTTGGGTCATAAACCAACACACTTTAATATATTAATTCCCCAAAACAATTAAGTCACAAAGTCATGATGAATGCATCCTCCCTGTCATACTCTAATACAGTCAAAGGGAAAAAACAGAAAAAGCCCATTAATATATAACTTAATTTCAGCAACTTCTGGTTTCAGATAATAGTGTACTGATATGATACCCTTTAACACCAACTCTGGTTCATGCTATTAGAATCCTACCTATAAATTTCTGTATTTAATGTGATAATTAAACATTTCCTGGACAGGGAGGGTAGCACACGCCTATAATCTCAGCACTAGGGAGGCTGAGGCCAGCCTGGACTACAAAGTGAGTTCAAGGCCAGCCTGAATGCATAGTGAAATCCTGTTTCAAAAAGACGTAAACAAATGAACAAACAAAAAACCCACTTCTTACCTGAACGGCTAAATCTAGAATTTTCCTTGTACTCTCCAGAGACTAGGAAAAAAAACAGAGTTTTAACATTCCAAAATATGAAAACAAACAAAACCACAGATCATAGTCCATATTCATGACGTTACTCTAATTTTAAAAATCACCAGGCCATCCCTCTCTTTAAAACAAAACAGGGTCAAGATTTAGCTCAGCTGCACAGGTGTCCTGGCAAGCCACAAGGTTATAAGTTCAATCCCCGATCCCAAAAAATAAATAAAATAAAATAAAATAAAATAAAAGGACAAAGTTGGTCTTCCTCCCAGATAACCCTTTAATAATTTAGATGGTAGGGTTAAAACCACATAACCCTACACACACACACACACACACAGAGAGCACAGAGAGAGAGAGAGAGAGAGAGAGAGAGAGAGAGAGAAGAAAGAGAGGTAACGATTAAGCTAAAAGGAAAAATAGATGTTTAAAGTTTATTAGTACTAGAGATGAGATACCCTTTTCATTGGGAAAGTAATCCCTATACTTTGAGAAGCCAAGCATCACTGGAAGACAAGCTCTGAGAGACTATTAAAATAAATTCTCAGCTGTATAGTGTCATTCTTACGTTGTCTGAACATGGGTA
>PVJX010018294.1:0-36823 GCA_004027295.1 Dolichotis patagonum
GTCATCTGAGCTGCCTTCCAAAGCATTCGGTAAGTATAGATGGTAGGAAAAATATGGTAGTGAAAGAAAAGACAGAAATCTAGAATAAGTTTCATCCATAAAAAGAGGTTCACATTGGCAGCAGCCAGGCCAGTCTTAGTGTGAGAAACTCCACATGGTTAAGCGTTTCTACCAATAGCCCCTCGGTCACTTTGTTTATTCACTGGTAAACAAGCTCTAGTGAGTGCAGAGGGTTGACATTACTCCACAGCAGGCTGTGTGACCTCTGGTTGTTGGGAGCATCTTCTACTCAGGGGGCACAGAGAGTCTCATAGTAGACTAGGTTGCTCAACACACCTTCTCCTTCTCATGTGTCTTTCCAGCCTTAGGAGTTTTGAGAGCTCAAAGCTACATAGCTCAGAGCTTTCACAAGGATGGTTTGAGATGTGTTGGAGATTTTGCCAATCATGCACTTACCGAAGTCTTGAAGGTCAAATTAAACGAGCCAGTAATGTAGAGAAAGAGACCGGATATGAAGAACCCACTGGCTGCTATGTGCCACAGCAGAGGAAGTGCGGTTTTGTGGTCACCACTTTGTTGATTTGCTGGTTTCCTGGAGTGACTGCTACAGTTTCCTCACCCACCTGTGAGCTTCCCAGGGCAGGAAGAGCTCCTACAGGTTCCACTTAGGTCTTCTTCCTCTCACCTTCCCAGATATTGTATACCTCAGCTAGTCTCTGGTGATAATTCCATTTCTCTTCAACTATGTAAAGTGGTATCTGTAGTCTGCAACTGAGTCATGGTAGACATGGTCACAATGGCGACCCACAATGAGAGGTGCACCAGGTGACATCTGCCCAAACTTCCTTACAATACTACTGACTCCCTAATCATCTAGACAGACCATTAAGCTCTGTTCAAGAATTGACACAGATTTTTACCTGAGGTTCTTTCTCCTGATGGGAAAACTGGACAGATAGTTGTATTTCTTGAGGTCTTGCCACCCCGAGTCCTCCAGTGTCATATCAGAGATGCCCATTTCTTTTTAACACCCTATAAAGACAATCAACTTGTACCAGAGTCATAGCGGTGGAAGAAGCACCAGTGTGGCCAAAGTAGGGGCATGGTCCTGGGAGCCACCCAGGTCCTTGGGGTTCTGCTCCAAACACATTTTGGGTATATCATTTCTACTTGATTCAGCAGCAGACCTACTGTAGGAAGACAGATAAAAGCCAGCTCGTGATGAACCACTTGAATTCCATGATCATACTGTGTCAAGAGCCCAGCAGCAAACTGACAGCTGATTCTCTGAGGCAAAATATTTATTTGCCACAGGTCATAGTCAATGAGTATCTGCTGTGATTCACTGGGCAGGAGTCATCATACACAGTACCTCCCCCTGTCACAAACTAAACCCTAAGGATTGGGAGGACTAAATTGCACTGCAGGATGTGCCAGCTGGAGGGCTTTTTCCCTCTCATTTTCACTCAAATGCATCTTCCTTGCAGATGGCAAAGGAAGGAGGTCAGAGCAGTAACCCAAACATGGTACACATTGGCATTAACTCACCCAAATGATGTGATCTTTACTTTTTTTGTTTAGGGGTAAGTAGTACAAATAAAACAATATGTCCTAGCCAGCATGGTGGTGCACAATTGCAATCTCAGCACCTGGGAGGCTGAGGCAGAAGGATCGCTAAGAGTTCGAGGCTAGCCTGGGCTACATAATGAGTTCAAGGCCAGCCTGAACTGCATAGTGAGACCTTGTCTCAAAACAAACAAACAAACAAACAATGTGTCCTTTATTTTGCACTCATCTGCAAGATCACTAACCACAAACCAAGCCACGTGTACCTGTAATCCCAGCTCTCTTAGAAACTGAGGCAGGAGCACCACAAGTCTGAGATCAGCCCCAGAAATTTAGTGACTTCGTGAAAACTTGTATCAAAATTTCAAAACATGTTTAGAAAGAGCTGTCAGTGTAGCTCAAAGGCCTTGGGTTCAATCCCCAGTAAGGCCAAAAAAAAAAAAAAAATCAGTAAACACCAAAAAAGCTTCAGCAAAATAAAAAGTGATTGTACTTTAGTCTCCCACCCTCCAATATTATGTTTCCTGAAGCATGTCAGTTATTTGCTATTTCATATGCTACATGTCCTATCAGCTTGGTGTCATCATGTGGGGATGGATAAGGTAGTTAAGATACCTGTGTACCAAATTATGGCAGAGTCAGAAAATTCAAGAAAATACTGTGAGCCAATGCCAAAGAACCAGAGACTAGGCCAAGCAGGTAGCAATTTCTCATCCTCAACAAATTGAAGCAATAGGCTCTTGTAAAACCTCAAAATCAGCTACACCTGAAAGATATCGCTGAGACACAGTCATTTCCCAAAGGTTCTAAATACTACCAATAAAGCAATTTACCATAGGCAATTTACAAGGATCAATCCAGGAAAACAAAAAAGAAAAAAAAAATGAGAAGACACTTAAACAAGATGTAACCCCAGACACCTAGTTCACCAAAGGCAAACCTGGGGGCAATGAGATGGGACAATCTAAAAGCCACCCAGGTGTCCTCTCTGAAGTGGTAACAACAAAGCAAATGAATGAGGCTCTAGAAAAAAAATCAAATCAGAAATAATTTCGCAGATAACTACAGAGATGGTGACCACAGTGAAAACCATGCTTAGTGACTCTAGAGCATATACAGATTAAAAACAAAACAAAACAAAAAGAGATGAGTTTAAGAAAATGATGAAAACCATGAATGCCTAACATAGGAAAGAAATGGAATCCATAAAACAGGTAGGTATCTAGGAAAATGAAAATTCCATTGAAAGCATGTGCAGCAGAATAATCCAATGTGAAGACAGAATCTCAGATATAAAAGATAGGCTTTCCTAAGGATATAGCTCAGTGGCACAGTGCCTGCCTGGCAAGCACAAGGATGAGAGTACCAAAAATAAAAGTTAAATATCTATCTATCATATTACATGCAGTTTTCTTTTCTTCTAGTACCAGGGATTGAACTCATGACCTCGTGCTTACTAGGCAAGCACTTGAGCCACTGAGCTAAATCCACAGCGCTCTAGCTATATTATAAAAATGAAACAAACTTGTTCACAGGTGTCATGGCAGAAAACTTCCCTGCCATGGAAAAAGAATTTGACAAACAAATGAGGCATAACAAACTCCAATTAGCCATGATAAAAAAAAAAAATCTACAGCCAGGCATATCATATTCAGGATTCCAGAAATTCAACACAAGGATAACATATTAAAAGTTGTTAGAAAAAGAAACAAATCCCTTAGAAAGGAAAGCCCATCAGAATCACAGCTGATTTCTTGACATAAGCCCTCAAGTCAAGGAGAGCTTGAAGTATTTCAAGTCCCAAAAGAAAACCACCTCCAACCCAGGTTGATGTACTCCACAACCTTTAAAAACTGATGGAAAAAAACTGATGGAGAAACAAGATAATTCCATGACAAAGAACACCTGAGGAAATTCAGGAACACCAAACCAGCACTCCAAAATGTTCTAAAGGACATCCTAGAAAGAGATAAGGAATACTACACGAACCCCAAAAGGAGGAATCTGCCAAGCAAGGCAGACAATTAAATGGGGCAACAACAAGAAAATAACATGACAAGGATAAGTCAATGCATATCAGTTATAACCATCAATGTTAATATTCTCAATTCACCAATCAAAAGAAACAGACTGGCAGAATGAATTGAGAGGCAAGATCCAACAATATTCTGCACACAAGAAACATTTAATTTAAAAAATTCATGTTAGGCATGGTGGTGCATGCCTGTAATCCCAGCACTCAGGAAGCCTAGGCAGGAGGATTGCCATGAGTTTGAGGCCAACTTGAACTACATAGTGAACTCAAGACCAGCCTGAACTACATAGTGAGACCCTGTCTCAAAAGAAAAAAGGGAAAAAAGGAAAGAAAAGAAATTGAGACTGAAAGTCAAAGAATGGAAAACAATACTCCATGCAACAGAAAACCCCCCAAAAAATCAGGTGTAGCTATTCTATTTGCAGACAAAATGAATTACAAGCCAAGATTGATTAAAAGAAACAAAGGTCACTACATCCTTATAAAGCAAAGAATCCAAAAGGAAGAGATAACAGTTATAATTATATATGCAACAAATACCAGTACACCCAACTATATAAAACAAATATTAACAGATATGAAACATCAAATAAGCACTAATACAATTATATTGGGGGATCTCTTATCAATTTGCTCACTTATTTTTCCACTGAATTATTTTATTATTGATTTTTTAAAGTTTTTCAGGTATCCTGTTTATGAACTCTTTGCCAGTCATTACATATTTTCTGCCATATACTGTTGTAGCTTGTCTTCTTTACTTTCTTAATGGTATCTTATCTTTTGTTTTTTGTTTTTATTTTTGTGGTACCAAGGATCAAGTCAGGGCCCTATACATGCTAGGCAAATGCTTTACCAGAGCTACACTCCCAGTCCTCAGTGGTGTCTTTTGATGTTTTCATCAACTTTTGCATTTAAAAATTGTTATAAACTTGTGGCAGAGAAAACAATTGAGAGAAAAATTTTGGGATGAGAACCCAAGAAACCTAAAACTACCAATTTATAAATTTATAATAAGTTGAGAAAGAAAACTTTCTAACATAGATCTCTTTCTCTACAGCTCTGGAAGAAATGAAAAATATTTTGAATCAGGGAAGGAGAAACCAGAGGTAAAGCAAAGAACTTGAAGATTCAAGGGCTCAATGACTTACACCTGTTTTCCTCCCTCCTTGGCTATGAATGGAAATGTCAGTGCAGTTTTGTGTCATAACCAGGAAGAGGGCACCAGATGGCCTGTGAGGTTTCCAAAGACCCTACCTAGTGTCACACAGAAATAAGTTAATTGGAACCAGAAATTTATATGGGATGAGCTGTAGAAGGGTCTGCCATACCCATGTGAAGCCAGGTAAGATGCCCAGTGATAAGAAAGACAGAAAAAGAAAACTACTTTTGAAATCAGAGGGGCCAGAAACCCTAAAAGTGACCCTAAAAGAGCAGTCTAAGCATCTCTCACATTCTCCAGGAGGCTGCACACCTTTCCACACTCTGAGAATAAGGTCAGAGGAGCCCATCTAGAGTCTGGAGAATAGATCTCTAAGAATTGGCTTGCCCAGAACAGTGTTTAAACCAAAGGAGGCGGAGAGTCTACCGATTAACAAGATGAAGTCACCAACCAACTGTTGTATCAGTGTGACCCAAGAGATTTCACTGGTATAGAAAATAAGCTCTATTTTCATGGAATTGTGATTTTGTAAGCAAACTGCTATTATAAATGTAAAAGATTATTCTTTCTTGCCTCTGGAGGGAGCTTCTTTCAGTTATTCCCATTCTGTGCTATTAATTTAAATGAGACCAGACTCAATCTGCTTATGAAAATTAAAAAATCTGCAGGTAGAATTTTTTATTTCCCATTACACCAATCATCCTGTTTTGATCTGAGGAGACAGTATTTTGTAATTACAGTATTCACACTGTTTAGGAATATAGAAATGCTGATTAGCACACTATTATTAAGATAATAAATCAAATAAATGATCATTAGGCAAGGTAATAGGCACTATGTGTATATTTTGCAAGTAATTTTCCTAGGACAAGAGTCTCACACGTCCTCCTTTATTCAAATTACACTTCCAAGGATACATTTATATGAATAGAGAAAAAGTAAGTCGATGGTAATTATGGATAGACACTAAGTCTCCACTTGCACAAATGTAAATTGATCAGACAAGGTTGATATTTGTAATGGTTGTTACATTGTGTCAATTTGCAAAGTCCAGAAGTTTAACTAAGTAACTGAGCAGCTCTACATCCTGGGGTGTGGCATGCCCTTACCACTCTAGGATGTTGTTCAATGTGTCAACTTGAGAAGTGTAGAAGTTTAAGTGACTCAGCAGGGAACCAGGGTTCTTACTTTTTATATACATAATGATCACATTCATCATAGGAAATTGGTACCTGTATGTGACATGTTAATTGCTTTTTTCCCCAAGTCCCTCCCTTCCTTTCAACTCCTTTTCCTCCTTGTTTATAAAGCTTTATTTCCATTCTATCCTTTTCTAATTTTTTTCTTTTCCCTTACTTTCCCCCTCCTCCTTAGTTCCGCTTTCCTTTTGAACAATTTATTCCTATTTCACAATGTCTGCATTTTAGTTATTATTTACACTTTCGGTTTCTCATACCACAGAGACAATGTAATACTTACACATATGTGTCTTATTTACTTCACTTAACAGTATGGTCTTAAGGTACATTCATTTAGTTACAAATCTCTCCTTTATTCTTTTTTTTATGGTTGACTACTGCTTGAAAATGCATCTTCTTTATCCATTCCTTGGTTGATGAACATTTGGGCTGTTTCTGAGATTTGGCTATTACAAACTGCTGCTATAAACATGGGTGTACATATATAGCTATGGTATGACGCTTTTAATTCTTTAAGGAAGATGGCCACTCTCAAAAGCTGAGAATAGTTGGGTCAAATGGGGCTTCTAACTGTATTTTTTTAGGAACTTCTACAGTGCTTGCACTGTCTACACTCCCACCAACAGTGGAGAAGGGTTCCTTTTTCCTGTCATCCCTGCTAGCACTTGTCATTGGTTGATTTCTTGATAATAGTCATTCCTTCCTGGGTGAGATGGGATCTCAAAGTTATTTTAATTTGCATCTCTCGAATGACCAGGGATGTTGAACGTTTTTTCATATATTTGCTGTTTGTACTTCTTCATCTGAGAAGTGTATATTCATCTCAGATGCTCATTTTTGGATTGAGCCTTTAAATGGGGGGGGTGATTTTTTTAAAAAATTCTTTATAGTTCTAGATACTAGTGCTTTGTCTGGTGAATAACCAGTTAAAATTTTTCCCACTCTGAGTTGTCTTTTCACTCTGTTGATGGTTTCTTTTGCTATCCAAAAGCTTTTTAGTAAGATGAGATTCCAGCTGTTGATTCTTTGTAGTATTTCTTTGCAATCAGAGTTTTGTTCAAAAATCTCATTACTTTTCTATTTTTCAACAACTTTTTAGCAAACCACTTCCTTAAGTACGCTTCAATTGTTTATACAACTCTCAGCACTTTGATAGTTATTGTTGTCCCCACTGTAAAAAGAAACCGAGGGCTGGGGATTTAGCTCAGTGGCTTAAGAGCCTGCGTGGCAAGCATGAGGTCATGAGCTCGATCCCCGGTACCAAAAAAAAAAAAAAAAAAAAAAAAAAAGAAACCGAGATTCAAAACGGTTAGAAAAATTTCCCAAGAAAGATCACCAATGTTAGCGGCATTATTCCTCACCAACAGGAAGCATGGTTGGCCTCCCACTTCTTTATGCAATAGTGAGTGTAATGCTGGTGTCACCTAGTAAAAGTATTCCACGTGGGCGAGTAAAAACTGGATGTGCACAAATACAAGGATTAGTCCACCTCCAAACAACAGCACATAAACGTACCTAGTGTCGCGCCTGTAGCACTGCGCCTGCGTACAAAGGCATCGGCAAGCTCAGAGTCCCGCGCATGAGCAGAGTCCTGAGCCTGGGCGGGACAAACAGTACCTGATAGGTCTTCCCGCCCCTAGGGGGCGACCGCCGAGCCCAGGCCCACCACCTTTACCCGGAGCACGTCCTTTTGCTTCCCTCAGTGCTCAGGATATTAGAATCGGCGCCAAGCAACTTCTTTAAGTTTGAGGTTCCGAATCCCTGGGTACAGCCAGACACAAAAAAGGAAAAGGGTGGCAGTGCGGTGACCAGGCCTCAGAAACCCCCCAGCTCTAAAAAACGAAACTTCCTCTTCGCTCTCAGAGGTATGGCGAGGGTGGGCGGGGCCTAAGTAGGGGCGGAAGCGAGATGGGGGCGGGTCCAGGACGGGGCGATAGCTAGGGGCGTGGCCGGGGCGTGGCCGGGGCGTGGCCGGGGCGGGCCTGGCGGAGGACCCGGCTGGGGCGCGCTTCTCTTGCTCATCCAGGCTTTCCGCTCAGGTGTGGCGTTCATGGAGCGGTTCCTGGCAGAGCTGTGCGGCACTAGCCCTGCGCGGCCTTTCCCGCTATGGGAGGGGGACACCGCCGGCCACTGCTTCACCCAGCTGGTGCTCAGCGCCCTGCCCCACGCGTTCCTTGCCGTGCTCAGTGCCTGCCACTGGGGCACTCCGAGGTGGGTAGAGCCGGCGTCTGCAGACCCTGCCCTAAGCCCCCATCTCTATACACTCAGCCCCCTTCCACTCGCAGCTGCCTGCGAGGCCTGACGCTGGGCAGGAGCAAAATCAAAGCTGAGGGCACCACTCAGCAGCAGGGTGCCTGTGCTTGGGCGAGTTACTTAGCTTCTTCGAGGCTCGTAGCATTGAGAGGGGTTAAGTGAAATAATGCATCTAAGCATATCGCGAGTGCCATGCCTGACCTATTTTTAAGGCCCGATGCATGGTAGAAATCATTACTATTGTAGATTTTCAGGTGCCTAGATACAACTGTTACGAATTTAAGGCAAAATTAAAGGTGAACAGCATTTTAACCCAAAGGATGACTTGGGTTGAAGTTGTAAGACCTGTTCGTCAATGCTTCCCTCGTGGAAACTCAGTATTCCTAGGCTAAGAAGTTTATGTAAAGTTAAGTACAGTCGCTGGAGAGGACACAAAGGTAGAGGAGAGAGGTGAGAACCAGAAGGTTCTGATTTCTTGGGTTTAGGGCTGTAAATTGCCGGAGCCAAACTCACCTTTATTCTCTATCCAGCTGCAGAGGGCAGTCTGCTGTGGGTGTGCCTGGTTGATGAAGGAAAAGATGTCTCCACCCAAGAGGCATTAGGGAGATGATGAACTCTTCCCTTGGGTAGGAGGTGTAGCAGACCTACTTGGTCTAGGAGAGATCCTCATTTGTTCCTTACCTGGGACAAGACTTGCTCAGAGGAGGAGCTGCTAAAAGTAGCACAGCCCTTTTTTTTTTTTTTTTTTAAGTCCATTTTATTCATAGAAGTAGCACAGTCTTAACTGGGCTAGGTGCTACTGTGCTGTGGCTGTAGTCTTAACTGCTTGGGCTGAGGAAGGATTGCTTGAGCCTAGGAGTTTAAGGTTAGCCTCAAAAACAAAAAGTTGACACAGAACTTTGGGAATTTAATGTAATGGAAGGTAAGACGAATCCTTATGTAATCAGTAGACATTGTGGCTATCTCACTTTACTTAGCAGGCTTTTGTGCTTAGTTGGTGAAGATTAGTGAATTCAGAATCGCAGCTAGGACAGAGTGTAAGAGTAAGCAGCCAAGACTTTGGGTTTTGGCTGCTTACTGCTACTCCAGTGAGGAAAAGGACTCGCAACTTCAGCCCAGTATACAACCTGCAAGGGTGCAGTGTTCTTTATTCTGTTTCCACATTTTAAAAGCTGACTTTGGTTTTAATCTAAACCCCCCATTTAACTGCCATTAGGTAGATTCTTAAGAAAACTCAAAGTATTTTGATATATGAGTAAAGCAGCTCAGCCCTGCCAACAAATGGCATAATAAATTCAATATTCTTAGCAGTGTGGGGATTGGACTCAGGGCCTCATGAATGCTAGGCAAGTGCTCTATTTTGTTTGTTTGTTCATTTGTTGAAATAAGGTCTCCCTAGGTAGTCCAGGCTGGCTTTGAACTCACCACATAACCCTCAAATTTATGGCAGTCCTCCCACCTCAGCCTCCTGAATGCTGGGATTAGAGGCTTACAGGCGTGTTCCACCATGCCCCATTTAAATGCTCTGTTCTTGAGCTGTAACTCCTTTTTGTTTTGAGACCGCATTTTACAAATTTTCCAGGCTAGCCGCAAACTCCTTTTTTTTTTTTCTAATTAGAGTCTTCATGGTAGGTACAAACAACTCAAAATTGTTAATGCCTGTAGTAAAGAATGAATCAGAGAGTGTGTGTAATTAGAAAGTGGTCTGGGTCAATTTGAGGAAGGCTTCCTGGGTGGGAAAGCCCTGAGTTCCAAGGTAAATGGGTACCATGTGCAAGACAAGAAAGGGAGGTCATTCCCTTTAGGTAAGAGTTGTTGGAGGTGAGGTCCATGTCTGGGCCCTGAGTCAGCTGTGACGTACTTCCTCTGTTCTCTTCTCCGTATCCCCAGGAGTCCGGATTATGTCCTGCCTGCTAGTCCCGGCTGGCGCCTCCGACTTGCTGCTGCCTTCCTGCTCTCCATTTTCCCACTGCTAGACCTCCTTCCAGTTGTTCTACCACCAGGAGCAGGTCCAGGTCCCATAGGGCTAGAGGTGCTGGCAGAGTGTGTGGCAGCAGTGGCCTGGACCAGCCACAGCCTGGCCCTGTGGGCATTGTCACATTCCCCTAGTGGCCGTTCACGGGGGCCCTGGGCTTTGGCTCTCGCAGCTTTCCTGCCAGCCCCTGCCCTAGTGCTGACTCTGCTGTGGCATTGCCAGCAAGGCACCTTTCTGCCCCCGGTGCTTCCAGGGCCCCTGGCCCGTCTGTGTCTTCTCATTCTGCAGCTGGCTGCAGTCTTGGCCTATGGCCTGGGCTGGGCAGCCCCTGGGAGGCCACCACCAGAACCCTGGACTCATGAACCCTTCCTGTCTTCTGTGGACCAAGAACCTGAAGTGGCTGAGGATGGAGAAAGTTGGCTATCACGCTTTTCTTATGCCTGGCTGGGCCCCTTGCTGGCCCGTGGGGCTCGTGGAGAGCTGCAGCAGCCCCAGGACACTTGCCGCCTTCCCCACAGGCTGCACCCAGCCTATGTGGCCCGAGCCTTCCAGGCACACTGGCAGGAAGATGCCCGGCTATGGAGGGCCCTGTATGGGGCCTTTGGGCGGTGCTACCTGGCCCTTGGCCTGCTAAAGCTGGTGGGCACCATGCTGGGATTCTCAGGGCCGCTGCTGCTATCCTTGCTGGTGGGCTTCTTGGAGGAAGGGAAGGAGCCACTGAACCATGGCCTGCTCTATGCCCTGGGGCTAGCTGGCAGCGCGGTGCTTGGTGCCGTGCTACAGAATCAGTATGGCTATGAAGTACGGAAGGTGACACTCCAGGCCCGGGGTGCAGTGCTCAACATACTATACCGTAAGGCTTTGCACCTGGGACCCAGGCGCCCTCCTACTGGGGAGGTGCTCAATTTCCTAGGCACTGACTCCGAACGGCTGCTTAACTTCACTGGCAGCTTCCATGAGGCCTGGGGGCTGCCCTTGCAGCTGGCCATCACCCTCTACCTGTTGTACCAGCAGGTGGGCTTGGCCTTTGTGGGTGGTCTTGTCTTGGCGCTGCTGCTGGTTCCCATCAACAAGGTAATTGCCACCCGTATCATGGCCAGCAACCAGGAGATGCTGCGGCACAAGGATGCACGAGTTAAGGTGAGGGGCTGCTGGGATCCCTTAGCACTCTGGGGGATCCCACCCAGCATCCAGACAGATGAGAAGATACCCAAGCAGTGTCTTCATGTTGCTGTCTTATCCTTTTCTCCAGCTCATGACGGAGCTACTGAGTGGCATTCGTGTCATCAAGTTCTTTGGGTGGGAGCAGGCAATGGCAACCCGGGTAGAGGCCTGCCGGGCCCAGGAGCTGGGGCGACTACGAGTGATCAAGTATTTGGATGCAGCCTGTGTGTACCTGTGGGCTGCCCTGCCAGTTGTCATCTCCATTGTCATCTTTATCACTTATGTCCTCATGGGACACCAGCTCACTGCCACTAAGGTGAGGCCTAGGAGGTGAGAACAGCACTAGGGAGGTGTAGGAGGGAGGGAGAGGAGGGGAGGTAAAGACATAGCTCATGGGTCATGGCAGGAAGGAAGATTCTTGACTGCCATGTACTTCCAGCCAAGGGGACACTCAAGTGCTGGGATCTTGGATATTTTGTCTTGTTTGTTTGTTTTTTGAGGTAGAGTCTCACTATGTAGTTCAGGCTGGCTTTAAAGTCACTATGTAACCCAGGCTGGCCTGGAACTGACAGCAGTCCTCCTGCCTCAGCTTCCCAAGAGCTGATATTACAGTCATGTACTACCATGCCTGGCTTTTCTGGGATCTCCTGGGAAGGAATTCCTTTTCTTCCTCTTCACTTCCTTCTACTCTAGCTTCTAGTTAGGCAGGCGTAAACTTAGAGTTGGGTCCCTTTACTCTCATTCTAATGGCCTTGTGTGTGGGGAGGTCCATGATCCAATGCTGGGTCTGGCCAGGAGCATAGGATGCTGTCACTTAGAAAGTCTGAAAAGGTGCCAGTATGAGCCAGGCCTGCATGCTTATCACCATGCAAACGGGGGAAGGGGGAAGGGGAGGGCTAAGGTATGGCTCAACTATAAAGCATGCACTTAGTGTGTGCAAGGTTTGGGATTTAATTCCTAGCACCAAAAAAAAAAAAAAAGCAACTTGAACCCCTGGAGGAACATGTAGAATTCTAGGACTCAGTGTGGCCACCTCTGCCACTTCTAAACCAAGCTTGCTCAACCAGGTCTGTTACTACTGATCTTCCCTCCACAGACATGACCACCCTAGAGCAGGCCTTGGGCAGCTCCTGGGGACCCAGTGATGCCTTCTCCCTTCTGCCCACTCAGGTATTCACAGCCCTGGCCCTGGTGCGCATGCTCATTCTTCCCCTCAACAACTTCCCCTGGGTCATCAATGGTCTCTTGGAGGCCAAAGTGTCCTTGGACCGGATCCAGCATTACCTCGACCTTCCAAACTACAACCCTCAAGCCTACTACAGCCCAGGTACGGAAGCCATGGGGCAGAACCTGGCATGGGGTGAGGAGGAGCTGTAGCCACCTGGGAATTGTGTGTAGATGGTGCTGGCAGAAGTCTGAGGCGGCAGCCTCCCAGCAGAGCAGGCCAGAAAGATAGAGCAACTCTGGCCAGGTAGATAAGGGGCAGGTGAGTCAATGGCAGCCTCCTGTGTACCTTCCTGACCAAGCAGAACCCTGAGTGAGTGGCTTCTTCCTTGTCCAGAGCCCCCCTCAGAACCATCTACAGTGCTGGAGCTGCATGAAGCCCTGTTTTCCTGGGACCCCACTGGAAGCAGCCAGGAGACCTTCATCAGTCACCTCAAAGTGAAAAAGGTTGGTTGGGCGGGGAGGGGTTTGATGGGGACTCAGGGACGGATGCGCAGGGCTGAGCCCATCACAGCTGGATGGGTCTGCTGCTCTAATGGTTGCAGGAGAGGGTAGAAGGGTTGGGCATGTAGATCCCAAGCTGAGAAGAGAATCTCATCTCTGAGTCTCCTTCTTCAGTGCACAGCTCTCAGAATCTTGCTGAGTTCCCAAGCAGAGCCCAGGGCTTATCCAGCATCCCCTAGGCTGGGGACCTTGGGGCGAGGGCCAGCCACCCCTTCCAAGGAAGATTTTGCAAACAGAGTAGAAAGCAGCAGTCACACCTCATATGACTCATGCTATACCAACAGTGAAAGAGGTAACATTCCTGGCAGGAAGGCGATTCCTGCTCATCCCAGCCCTGCGTTTTTACTCTCTCCTGACCTCTGCCCAACCCTTTGCCCCGCAGCTCAACCCGGAGTTCTTCAGTGGTAGCTGAATCGCCTCCACCACATTTGGCTCATGTTTCTGGCCTCGACTGAAAGTTTTGTTTTCTTCTTAGTTCAGGCAAGACAAGGCTGGAATTTTTCAAAGGAATTTTACTAAGGTATTGAGGCTTTAAAAAAAAAGTCATAGAAACCCACTGGAGCTGCATTAAACAAACAAGAATTTGTAACAGGAATACAGAGATGAATGCAGAATCCAAAGGCAACAACACAACCAGGTCCTAGAAACAGCCCCACACCAGGCCTCAACTTGCAGATCTCTGCCTTCTGTCTGCTGATCTCTTTCTTTGCCTGTTGCTTCTCCCTAGGGACCCAGGTTCCCCTGCTTAGGAGATGGCACTGCAGAGAGCCTGCCCCCTTAGGGGCTGCAGCCACCAGGAGTAGAAGCTGCCTCTGACTCCTGAACCTGAATTCTCAGGGAGGGTCATGGATGCAGTGGTGCCCATTTTGCAGTGGGTTATCTCTGACTGGCAGGATGGGAACATCACAGACAATTAGAGCCTCTGACAATTACAGCCTCCAGTCTGTTTCCACAGGAATTTTTCTTTTTTGGAGGGAAGTAGTTTTGAGACAGAGTCTCTCTGTGTAGTCCAGGCAGGCCTTGAACTCACAGTGATCTTCCTGCCTCAATCTCCTGAGTGCTGGGATTATACACATGTACCATTATCTCTGGCTTTTTTTTTCCCCAAGCAGGGATATGGTGCTGTGCATGAGTTACAACTAAGAAATGAAGGGTCTCACTGTGTAGTTCAGACTGACCTCAAAACTCAGAGCAATCCTGCCTCAGCCTCCTGAGGGTTGGGATTACAAGCATGTGCCATTTCAGTCAGCTCTTGAGAACAGAAAATTTTAAACTGTGACTCACAGGAGTGGGCATCTATGTAGAGTGCTGCTTTTTGCCCAGGATTATTGGAAATCCAGGCATGGGTTAACTTAGCCCTGCAAGCAGGCCCTAAATCCTTGCCTCTCCTTCTTCTGGGGTGCCCACCTTCAAGTGCAACTTGGAGGTTGTTAGGCAGCTTCTTCTCATTCTCTCTGCCCAGCTGCTCCCTCAGAGGCCCTTCACACAGCCAGTGAAACTAATAGCAGCCCTGAGCAGAGAATGTAACACCTGGCTTCTCTAAGTCCAGCACCAACCTGGCCGATGGGGCACAGTGGCCTGTGGAGTGGTCATTCCTTCCCTTCAGACCAAACTGGAGCCCAGAGAGAAGCCCCAGGGAGAGGGCTGGCAGCCCAGGGAGACCACTGCCCACTCGATCCTTCCCCTGCAAACAACAGATCTTTATCATGTGGCTTCCCCACAGGGAACACTGGTAGGCATCGTGGGCAAGGTGGGCTGCGGGAAGAGCTCGCTGCTGGCTGCCATCACGGGGGAGCTGCACAGGTAACGAACTTCCCGTACACCCTGTCCATGGCTCTTCCCTGTAGTAACCACTTACTGAGCACCTGCTGCGTGCCAGACACCTTTGGGGAGGACCAAGAGGAGTGAGACACACCCGCTTTCTTGGGGGACTTCCCAGCTCGGCAGGGGGAGGTGCTCACAGCAGCCTCAGACCAGCATCAGAAGCACTATAATAGAGGGCGAAGGAAAGGTGTGGAGCTCTTCTTTCAAAGTGAGGGTGGGGGTGGGTGGGGAGTAGCATGAGTTTGAGAGAGACCGGTGTTCAAGAGGGGACAGCAGGGTGCTGTCACAGCTCCTTGGAGTCCCCGAGCACACAGACATGCAGCTGTTTGGCTGCGGTAAGGAGCAGTTTCATCCCCTCCCTGTCCAGAATGAACCTCAACCTCTGAGGCTGTCAGCCTGGAGAGTCATGTGACACAGAGGGACCTGGATAGAAGGTAGTGGGCTGAAGAGGCTTCCAGAAGGCAGGGGCTGGGTATGGAGGACTCAGCAAGAAGCTGATCCCTACGCTGCTCCCTGGCTCTGCAGGCTGCATGGATGGATATCGGTATGCGGGCTGTCCAAGGGCTTTGGCCTGGCCACCCAAGAGCCTTGGATCCAGTTTGCCACCATCCGAGACAACATCCTCTTCGGCAAGACGTTCGACGCCCAGTTGTACAGGAAGGTGCTGGAGGCCTGCGCCCTCAGTGAGGACCTGAGCGTGAGTGTCATGGTCCTTCCTCCCCATGTGTCCCTGATACCTCAGACCAGGACGAGGCTGTGTCTCCTGGGGCATCACTGATCTAGCACCAGGCATCAGACTCTGGTCCTCACAGAGTGTCCAGCACCTGGCTTCCCCATCCCTGGAGGCCTCAGAGGGATGATGGTGGCTCAGTTCCACGCAGCAGCCCAGAGAGCACTGAGAAGGTTTGGAAGAGTCAAGGTCTCCTTTGGAATTCCCCAAGCCTTTTGGGTTCCTGTCTACCCACAGTCCCTGGCACCAAATCAATCAACAGTAAGATTATAGACTTTTCCAGGGCTTCTCTATGAAGCCCTAGTGTCCCCTCCAGAGCTGTCACCAGTATCCTACCCAGATATGTGTGGAACTTCCCTGAGAAGGAGGACCTTTGACTTTGACTCTGGGGCCTGTTTCTACATCAAGCACTTCTCCCCTAGATGTCCCCTGGATCCTGGGTACTGTTGTGGGCACTAGAAAAAAGGTTGAGTAACAGCTGTGCCCTCAGGAGACTTGCTGTCTAATGGATCATGGATCCTTCCTCTGGGTATGGGGACCCTTAGCTTAGTGGACACAGGAAAGCCCAAGATGCATTTCTTCTCTAGTGAACATAGCCTGGGAAAGCTTTCACATCATCCTGGGCCTTTGTCATCCTTGCCCATTATAAAATCAGGGAAGTAAGTACAAAAGACTGGTTAAGAATGTGGGTTTAGACCAGGTGTTTGGTGATGCACGCCTGTAATCCCAGTACTCCAGAAGGCTGAGGCAGGAGTATGTCAAGTATGAGCCCAGTCTGAACAATTTAGCAAGACTCTTTCTGAGAATAAAAGGGGAGGGGGCTGGGATGAGAGAACCCCTGGATTTGATCCTCAGTACCACCAAAAAAACTCTGGGCTTATCTCCTGACCTTTATGAGCTATAGTAAAGGTAGGTGATCTTCCTGAGCTTCATCTCACTTGTGGAAAGGGAATAATACCAAGTTTACAAGGTCCTTGTGGGGTTCAAACGAGATAATCTCCGGAAGTACCCAGCATATAGTAAGTGATCCATGAGTGAGATTGGAATCACGGCTTTTCTGACTCACACGCCCTGCCCCAGTTTAAACCCTATCTTGGGCTCCCTTGTCTTTCATCATCTCTTTCCTGTGAAGGGAAGGGACAGAGATGGGCAGAAGGTTTCAGGAAGCTTGCCGACCCCTGAGGTGCTGTTCCTCTAGGTCCTGCCTGCTGGAGACCAGACTGAGGTGGGGGAGAAGGGTGTGACCCTCAGTGGGGGACAGCGGGCCAGGATTGCCCTCGCTCGAGCTGTCTACCAGGTAAGTTAAAGGTGGCAGAGGTAGTGAGGTGGAGGCAGTCTGGAATCTTGTGAGCTTGGCCAAGTGGAGGGAGGGGTATCATTTTCCCTGTGTCCAGTTTCTTCCCTGCTCAACTCCATGAAGTGTCAGTCACCCCACCCCCGCCTTTGCAGATTCAAATCGGAATTAAAGAGCCGAGGTCCTTGGACCCTACAAATCCTGGCCTGTGCTCTGGACTTTCCTGGTTGGAGGGAAGTCCACCCCCAGCTCTCTCTTCCTCCCCTCATGCTGTGGCGTGCTCTCACTGTCCCCCCTGACTGCCTGAGACCAGGGCCTGCCTGCCTGCCTCCCCTCCCCAGGAGAAGGAACTCTACCTCCTCGATGACCCTCTGGCTGCTGTGGATGCAGATGTGGCCAGCCACCTGCTGCACAAGTGCATCCTGGGAGTCCTGAGTCACACCACACGGTTGCTGTGCACCCACCGCACTGAGTATCTGGAGAAGGCTGACCTGGTGCTGCTTCTGGAGGCCGGGCGCCTCATCCAGGCTGGTAAGGTGTCGGGGAGCTAGGATGATGGGGGAAGGGAGAGGGACAGTGGTTTTCGGGGGCAGAGCCTGCTGCCCCTGCCCACCTGCCCTCGCAGAACTGGCTTAGAAGTAGAACCTGAGGCTATGTGACAGGTGCTTTGGGGAACTTAGAGGCCCAGGACCTCAGACCAGTCTGATGTCCTCTGGCTGAGCAGAACCCATCATGTCCATCCCTCCGGACTCAGGAAGAACACATGGTCAGGTTAGAACAGTCTCTTTGTAAAGAGAACAAAAAAGCAAAAATCTCTAAAGGATTATGGCTCAAAGAACATGGTCATCTCCAATTTCACCAGAGAAAAGGAAGAAATGGAGCCTCAACCGGAATGTCAGGAATTGAGTGCTAGGAATTTAAGAAGCTCTATGAAAATAAGAGGTGACTGTGGCCAGATTTTGACCATGACTGTGACTCTCCTTCTTGATCCCTCTGTTGCCCACGCTCCAGAAGCATGGACGTGATGAGTCCTACTCAGTTGGGGGCATCCAGGGCAAGACCCTGCTGGAGAGGAGAGGGAAGAGGGCAGAAGGGACAGGGAGCTGGGACCACACACACTTTAGGAAGGTGTGGTACAGACCACATGGCCTCTTCCCCTCTCACCTTCTACTTTCCAGGGCCTCCCTCTGAGATTCTGCCATTGGTGCAAGCTGTCTCCAAAACCCAGGCTGAGGATGGACAAGTGCCTGGCTCAGGTGTGGCCCAGAGGTGGGAGGAAGGGGCTTGCTTTATACCACCACACCAGAGAGAGTCTTGTTTTAAAGCTTGCCCGCTCTTCCAAAACCCTAATTTGTCTATGACCTCCCTGGTTCTCATAGCCAAGGCCTCACTGGTGCAGAATCTGGAGGACACAAGTGAGGGCCTGGCAGTGGAGCAGAGCAACTGTGGACACCTGCTGCAGGAGGAGAGGAAGAAGGAGGGCGCCGTGGCCTTGCATGTGTACCGGGAATACTGGAAGGCCGTGGGCTGTGTCCTGGCCCTCGTCATCCTCTTCTCTCTGCTCCTCATGCAAGGTGGGAGTTCTTTGGTCCCCCCAGGCCATGTTGTCCAGGTGGCTATCACCATCACCTTGTACTGATCAGCACTGACCCCAGAGACTCACCTAGCATGGGCCATAGTTGGGACAGGGGCTGTCCCCCCAGTTCGAGAGTCTTGGGGCCTGAGCAGCATATCCCGTGGCCACCCTCTACCTGGCCCCGGCTGGGCCCATTCTGCATTGGGGCATGTGCTGTCCCCAGGGTGGAAGGGTGATAGGCCTAGGACAGAGACATTTGCAGGACGATGGCAGTGTGGGGAGCCTGGGATACAGGAGGGTAGGAAAGGAGTTGAGGCCACAGATGTCTGACAATATCCTCCCTCCATTCCATCCAGCCACGCGAAATGCCGCGGACTGGTGGCTGTCCTACTGGATCTCCCAGCTGAGGGCAGGAGGGAATGGCTCTGGGGAGGTGCCAGCTTCTGCTACCCAGGGACCCTCGGGGCTCTTCTCCCCAAAACTACTCCTGTTCTCCCCCGCGAGTCTCTGGTGAGTAGCAGCCTGGGCACAGGCCCAGTAGTCTCAGAGTGGTCTCCAGGGGGAGTGGGGGCTGAGGGACAGAAGAAAGGAGCCCCAAGAGACCCTACTTTGGGTTACCCATAGCTTCCTCCCCACCTAGCACCCCAGTGTTCCCACTGCCCAAAGCGGCCCCCAATGGATCCTCCGACATCTCTTTCTATCTCACCGTGTACGCAACCATCGCCGGCGTCAACTCTCTCTGCACACTTCTCCGTGCAGTGCTTTTTGCAGCAGGCACCCTCCGTGCAGCCGCCACCCTGCACTGTCGCCTGCTGCGACGGGTCCTTCAGGTGAGATGGTAGGGGGACAGCCCTGTGGTGGGTGGTGGCCCTGTTTTCCCTCCCCAAGAGCATCCCTGTCCTCGGGATCAAGTAGCCCCTCACTGATACATGCAGCATATGACACCTTGGAAGCCCACAGAGCAAATAGCTGCAGTGATTTCTGCTGATGGTTTCCCACTTATACAACGGGCCAAAGAGAGAACCTTCCTCTTTCCATCACCTTTGGACCTCAGGTGCAAAGGGGTGACCTTATAGATCATGCAGGGCCCTTATCTCTATACCCTGTTTCACTTCCCCTGCTTTCCTGATAACCATCCTAAGTTTGCTCAATATGTATGTTTGCAACATGCCTGTGTTGTGTGTGCCTGTATTTTAAATTTATTTAAATGATACTGCATTAGTGTTTGCATTGTTTCTAAGAGTTTTTGTTGGCACTGTTTCTAAAAATCCACCCATGTTGTTAAATGTATATCCGATCTGCTGACCCCATATGCTTGTTATGAGCATTAAATTAATTACCATGTGGAAAGTAGATAGGGTACAGCATGGCATGTGTTAGGTGCTCGCTTAGCAACTACGAAATTGTTGTTACTACAAATCCCTTGTTTTGTCTATTGTTAGGGCCTCTCAGTAACCTTATGAGGTAGGCGCTGTTACCTTGTTTTACTGCTAAGGAAACTGAAGCACTGACAGTCACTTGAGCTAGCACCTGCCTAAAGATACTGCTCCCAAAGTAAAAGCAGAGGTGGGAGACAGAGAAGGTGGGGAAGGGAAAGGGCTGTCCTTGAGACCATACCTTCAATAGCTAGTGATTATTGAGCACCTTCTATGTGCCAAGCAGATATACTAAGCACTTGACTGCTGTGCAGGTGTGTTTTAATTGTACCAGCAGCCCTATGAAGTGTGATTCCATTTGTCCCCACTTTTCAGATGAAGTGGAACAAGGGCCTTTGGAGGTGACTCACCTGGTCCCTCACCTGGGGTCCCTCACCTGGGGTCTTACCTCTCCCAGTGGTAGAAAGCTGAAATTCAAGTTGCTGTCTGACTCCAGAGCCCAAGCTCTTAACTATAATGTTGACTTTGGCCAATAATCCTCACCCTGCTGTCTAGCCGCGAACAATCAGGATTCTTCCTGACTTTTTACTAACTGCCACTCACCAGCCAGAAGTCCCTGGCTTCCAGAGAGATCTCAGCTCCCTGCCCTTGGAGGGTGGTGGACTCATCTCATCCAAGGGGTGGGATGGCCAGGAGTCGAGAGGACCTTTCCTGCCTGGAGTGGTCTTCATCCAAGCTCCACTGGTGCCTCCTCTGCTCCCAAGCCCTGGCCATGCTTTACGGCTTTTTGTTTCTAACCTCAGGCCATCCCCCACCTCACCCCAGGCCAGGGCACCCTGTCAACCCCTTCTCTCCAGTCTGTCTTGCCCACCACCCCCTCTGCAGGCACCCGTGTCTTTCTTCGACTCCACGCCCACAGGCCGGGTGGTGAACCGCTTCTCCTCTGACGTGGCGTGCGTGGATGACAGCCTGCCCTTCCTCCTCAACATCCTGCTGGCCAACGCAGTGGGCCTGCTGGGCCTCCTGGCTGTGCTGGGCTCTGGCCTGCCCTGGCTGCTGCTATTGCTGCCACCGCTCAGCATCGTGTACCACCGAGTACAGCGCCACTACCGGGCCTCCTCTCGGGAGCTGCGGCGCCTGAGCAGCCTCACACTGTCTCCGCTCTACACCCACCTGGCTGACACTTTGGCTGGCCTCCCTGTGCTCCGGGCGGCTGGGGCCACCTACAGGTGCATAGAGTGACTTTGTCCCAACCAGAGCTCATGGCGGAGGGTGGAGGACCCCTGGGAAGAGAGACACGAGGGGCAAGAGGAGCCCAGGACTCCTGAGGAAATGATGGGGGTAAGGGTCCTAGAGAAAGGATGAAAATAAGAGAACATGAGGCAGTGCAGGCCCCTCTTCAAAAGAGCACCTGGGCATGATGGTACACACCTGTGATCCCAACACTCAGGAGGCTGAGGCAGGAGGATTGCAAATTCAAAGGCAGCCCAGGTTGTAAACAAAAGCATGCACAGAGATCTCTGCATTGCTGAGTTGAGGTGTATGGATCAGCTGTCAGGAAGTAGGTGTGTTGCAGGGAAGCTGTCAGGGTGGATTAGTGCCCCATTTCCCTCTGCTCCCCTAGGTTCGAAGAAGAGAACCAACACCTGCTGGAGCTAAACCAGAGGTGCCAGTTTGCTTCCTGTGCCACAATTCAGTGGCTGGACATCCGACTACAGCTTATAGGGGCAGTAGTGGTCAGTGCCATTGCAGGCATTGCCCTGGTACAGCACCAGCAGGGCCTCGCCAACCCAGGTGCCACCCAGACCCCTTGCCCTGACCCCAGGCCTTTGTTCCTGCCCCAGACCTCTTCCATACTGTCCCCCAGCCTTTCCATCAGCCTGCCAGGGGGCCTGGCCTCAGGCCATCACCTACCTGCCTCTCTGCCCACTTCCTATAAGCATCCAATCTGCACCCAAGGTTCCGTGGCCTGCCTGCCTTCCCCTAGCACTGTGCTCCTTTCCCCAGGACTGGTGGGGCTTGTGCTGTCCTATGCCCTGTCCCTCACGGGGCTGCTCTCAGGCCTGGTGAGCAGCTTCACGCAGACAGAAGTCATGCTGGTGAGCGTGGAGCGGCTGGAGGAGTACTCCCATGACCTGGCCCAGGAGCCCCGGGGCCGCCCGCTGCAGGTGCACCATCTCCCACCCCAGGCCTGGTCTGGTCTCTCTCCACGCTTCCCTCTACTCACCATCTTTCTCTGCCCTCTTAGCTTGTTCACATGGTCACCAATGTTCCCCATGGTGACCTTGTATCCATCACCCATCCTTTCTGTCTTGTTTTGAAGCCGTCCTTCCTCGCTTCACAGAGGCCCCAGAGCCCACTGGCAGCGCGAGGGTCCCAGCTGCGCCACGCCGGACAAGCGCCCTGAGCGCGCAGCCTCGGGCTGGGCGGGGCGGGAGCCGGGCGGTGTCGGTCTGATCCCCCGGAGCTCAGTCCGGGGTGCGCGGCGCCCCGCGGTCTGTGCCCCCGGCTCGAGGCCGGTGGATGGCAATGTGGACGCTTTTTTTTTTTTTTTTTTTTGGTACCGGGGATCGAACTCACGACCTTGCGCTTGTCAGGCAGGCACTTAAGCCACTGAGCTAAATCCCCAGCCCCATCCTTTCTGTCTTACCCACCCACTTCTGTTATTCTCCCTCCTTCCTCCCCTCCGCACTGTGCCTCCTCCTTGCCTCACCATCTCCCTCTGTTTCCCACCCACAGCCAGCCAGCTGGCTGACCCAGGGGAGTGTGGAGTTCCAGGACGTGGTGCTCGTGTACCGGCCAGGGCTGCCCCATGCCCTAGATGGGGTGACCTTCCATGTACAGCCCGGAGAGAAGCTGGGCATTGTGGGCCGCACAGGCTCTGGGAAGTCGTCCCTGTTCCTGGTGCTGTTCCGGCTGGTGGAACCCAGTGCAGGACGGGTGCTGCTGGATGGTGTGGACACCAGTCAGCTGGAGCTGACTGAGCTCAGGTCTGGGGTCAGGGATGGGGCACTGAGGTGGAGGGAGGCAGACAGGAACCCTGGCACTTAGCGTGGGTCCAGAAGGCATCTGTAAACTTGGAACAACTGGGGCAATGTGGGCAGAAGTGGAGGATGAAATGGGCAGGAAGCTATGAGAATTTGGGTCAGAGTTACAGCAGTGGCCTTAGTCTTGGTCACTGTGACCCAGGCCACATTTTCAGCTTTGTCTTCCCTTTTAAATCAGAGCTCAGAGAGGCTGTACCCATGCATGCCATGGTCCCTCGGCCCTTGGGCTCAGCTGGTGGTATGTGGGACAGCTTGCCCCTGGCCACAAGTGGCCTCATTTGGGGCTCTAGATCCCCTGTCCTCAGGTTGCCCAGTGTCATTTCCTCAGCTCCCTGTTGTGGAAGGGGCAGGAGGCTTGGTCCTAAGTCCTGGGACCTAATGTTCCCTGGCCCTACCTCATCTAAATGGAGGTGGCTTCACTTTGTATCTCAACCTTACAGGTCCTCAGGATTGGTCCCCTCCTCACACATCCACTCTGGTTGTCCCCTCTGTAGCCTGTGCTGCCCCTGGACTCAATGTCACATTGTGTGAACTGTTTACTTCCTCTGTCTTGGTTCCTTATCGAGATATGGGCTCCCAAGAATGGGGTCCAGGCCTTTGGGGTCTTTGGTCCTGCCCAGAGCCCCACCTGAGTTCAAGGTCCCCAGCTGCAAAACTAGGCACTGGGTGGGGATGTGGTAGGAAGCAGAGGGCTTACACTCAGCCCCCTTCCTGGCTCTCCTGCAAGTGTTAAACCCATCACTAAAACCTGTGCTTCAAAAGTGGCCCCATCTCCAGCCAGCTCCCATGTCCTTGTCCCCAGATCCCAGCTAGCTATCATCCCCCAGGAGCCCTTCCTGTTCAGTGGGACCATTCGGGAAAACCTGGACCCCCAGGGCCAGCACGAGGACAGAGCCCTATGGCAGGTCCTGGAGCAGTGCCACCTGAGTGAGGTGGTCGTCTCCATGGGTGAGTGCTGTCCCTGATATGGTGAGCAGGGAGGAGTGGGAGAGGCCCGCAGTGAAAGTGCTGTGCCCTGCAGGTGGCCTGGACAGTGAGGTGGGCGAGGGGGGCCGGAGCTTGTCCCTGGGACAGAGGCAGCTGCTGTGCCTGGCCAGGGCTCTCCTCACAGATGCCAAGGTGAGGCAAAGACATTGGCAGGGACTGGGAAGGAATTGGGACATGTCTGGGGAGCTGGGACGGAGAGCACCTCAGGGAAGAGCTGGAGATGGAGAGCTCTTGGTGACTTGGGCTGCAATTCTCCACACCCCACCATGCTCCAGATTCTCTGCATCGACGAAGCCACAGCGAGTGTGGACCAGAAGACAGACCAGCTGCTGCAGCAAACCATCTGCCAACGCTTTGCCAACAAGACAGTGCTGACCATTGCCCACAGGTGCACTGGTGCCCAGAGAGAATGGTTGAGGACTGTTAGGGGCGACTCTGAACCTCCCTCCAATCCTTTTAGGGACCCCAGGGTCAAGGCTCAGATCTTGGCTCCTTTCTCCAGGCACCACTTTGACCCTAGGTGCCACATTGTCTGAGGGGACCCAGCAGTCCCTCCTGCCAGGGACCAAAGCCTGTGGGGACATCCTGTGCAAGTCTGGAGGGGCATAGAGGGACAGTGGGTCAGCCTCTTCCTACAGGGCACTATCCCCTGACCCCCACACTGACCACTGTCTCCTATGCAGGCTCAACACGATCCTGAACTCGGACCGGGTACTGGTACTCCATGCAGGCAGGGTCATAGGGCTGGACTCTCCCACTGCCCTGCACAACCAGGGACACTCATTGTTCCAGCAGCTATTACAGAGTGGCCTGGAGGAAGCCACCGCCCCTCTTGAACAACCTGAGCCCCAGGTTGTAGCCCCTAGGACTGTCCCCTCCATCTGAGAAGCAGGGCCTGGTACCGAGGTACTGGCCACTTGTTTACATCCTCCTCCAAGGCTCTACCTCCCCACCTTCCAAAGGGGACAAGGACACTGATGTCATCTTGGGAACCACTTCTTTGGAGGCCAAGTGGCAAGGCTTCCCCTGGACCAGGCCTCTGTCCCAGTGTCTCTTACCTCAGCCTATAGGTGGGTGGTTTTTCTGCCACAAGAGCCCATTTGCATTTTTATAGTTTTATTTGATAAAACATTCTGTGTATTAAAAAAATAGTATTTATGATGTGAGGCTGAAGCCCCCTTGATGCATATATCCGTGCTGAGGGGTGAGGAAGTATCACTGCAGTCTGAGGTGTGGAGGGGGCAAGGATGGGGGCCGGAGCCCCCACTGCCATCACAGCGCTGTGGTCTTGCCAGGCTCCGGGGGCAGGTCTGGTGACAGGGGCAGCCCTGCTGGCAGCATGCTCACCTGACACTCCTGGTCCTGCCGGGCAGGGGTGTAGTGGGGCACTGGGTAGCAACAAGGTCCAGGGGGGCAGATGCCCCGGCGCCAGGCCCTCAGGGTCAGCAGCACAGTGGCCAGGACCAGGGCAGCAGTGAGAGCCCCAAACACAACCAGGGCCACCAGGCTTGATTCCCCCAGCCTAGCCTCCTGCCTCCGCACCACCTCCTTCACTGAGATGCGCAGCAGGCCTGTGCCTGCACTATGGGGCACTGGCCCTGTGGCAGGGACCACCACTGCCGAGGTGGGCCCTATGGGGGTGCCCACTGTGGTGGCAGGGTCTGGGACAGGTAGGACAAGTTCACAAGTCTTGCCACCATAGCCACTGGGGCAGAGGCAGTCAAAGTCGTGGACACGGTCCCGGCAGCGGGCCCCTCTCTGGCATGGGTGGCTGGCACAGTCATCCAGGTTGATGGTGCAGAAGCGTCCAGCAAACCCCTCAGGACAGAGGCAGGAGAAGCGGTTTATGCCATCCACACAGGTGGCACCATTGGCACAAGGCCGCATCAGGCAGTCATCTACATTCACCTCGCAGTGAGCACCCACGAAGCCCGCCAGGCAGCGGCATGTGAAGTTGGGGGCAAAGCCCTGGTCATCCTGGCACTGCCCACCATTCCGGCATGGGGAGCTATGGTGGAAGTGGAAAGGAACACAGATACTTCTGATGCTTGTGGGGTGGCCCAGGTCAGCATACTAAGCCTTGGCCTGCCTTCCTACCTGTGTCACCTTCGGCCACTCAGTCTACATCTCACTTCATTTTTATGTACTTCCTTTTGCAATACTGTGGATTGAACCCAAGGCCTTCACACTGGGCTCTATCCATCCCCAGTCTTTTTGAGTTTTTTAATACAAGGTCTTCTGAAGTCACTAAGCTGCCCAGGCAAGGCTTGATCTCACAGTTCTGCTTCTGCCTCTCCAGTGCTGAAATTATAGGCATGATATTTCAAACACCCCATTTTAAAAGAAAAAAAGTAGTGAGGTCCAGGGATTTGGCTCAGTGGCACAGCACCTGCCTGGCAAGTGTGAGGTCCTGAGTTCAATTCTCAGTACTCCTCCACCAAATGAATAAAAATAAATAAATAAAGTATAAATAAAGTAGTACCAGCTTCCCAAGTGTCAGGCAGTGAACACAGGGTCAGGCTCAAAGACAGGCAGGGCTCAGGATAAGTGTGCTGTTCTTATCCTCAAAACCACTCAGGCCTGAAGCGGAAACCAGGGCAAGTCCAGCCCTATGGGCCATTTTGTCATCTGCGCAGTGACGTGCAAGGCTGCAGTGTGGCTCTTTTTTTTTTGCGGTACTGGGGATCGAACTCACGACTTCGCGCTTGCCAGGCAGGCGCTTATGCCACTGAGCTAAATCCCCAGTCCCTGCTGTGTGGCTCTTTAAAGGCTGTGGGCTAGCTTGTTCCCACTCCCTGACCACAGCAGTCACACCTGACCTGTTCTACCTCCTGCTCTAACCAAGTGCTGTTGTTGGAAAAATGGTTCCAAGCATCGGGAAAGTTGAGAATCCTGAGCCAGGGGCACTCTGCAACGCTGGACTATCATCATGGGGTGGCCTCCTGCAGTGTGACCCTCAGTCCTCCACCTTCTCTTCACTCCTGCCTCTCCCCATCCTGTCCCCAGCTTCTGACTGGACCTCGCCCTGGGTCCAGCACTCACCCTGCCTGCTCGCAGGGCCCGGCCTTGCGCTCGCACTCCCGCCCGTGGAAGCCAGGTGGGCACACGCAGTGGTACTCGCCACCCCCATCGTACACGCATTGGCCTCCGTTCTGGCAGGGGGACTGTGAGGTACAGATGTGCTCATCTGCAGGGGAGACAAAGAAGGCTCTGGGGTAGCCGACACATTGGACTCCAGATGACTCAAGGCTCTGTTCCCAGCAGCTTCTATGACACCGCCTCCTGCAGGGTGATCTGGGATCTCACTGTAAAATGGGTACAGTTTCTAGCAGCCTTTCCAACCTCATAGGGTTAATTCACACAACAGTTAAGAAATTGAAAAAATGGGCTGGGGATTAAGCTCAATGGCTCAAGTGCTTGCCTGGTAAGTGCAAGGTCATTAGTTCGATCCCCAGTACCAAAAAAAAAAAAAAAAAAAAAAAAAAAACTGAAAAAGATGAAAGACTATTTTTGAAGCTATAAGCAGGACACAAGCATGCTCAGTAAATGCTGAAGGACGGTTCCCTAAGACACACAGCCTCCCCAGCTAATTGCTTACCTCCTGCCCCCTACCTTTATCACAGAATTTGCCCGCCCAGCCACTGTGGCAGATGCACTGCCAAGGCTGGTGGCAGGTACCGTGCTGGCAGCCAGGCATCCTCACACAGCGCTCACAGTGCAGCCCCTCCCAGCCTGGGTCACACCTGATGGGGAGACACAGGGTCACAGCTGGGCGCGAGGGGGGGGGGACACAGCAGAGTTTCTAGAAACCAAGAGGCGTTGTACGGTAATGCAGACCTGTCCAGGTGGGTGTAGGGCTGTGTAGGGCCATAGGACACACACACACTCGGACCATCAGGCACCTGCACTTGGGCCCTGCTTGTGTACCTTGTCTAACCTTTCTGAATCTCACTTTTCTCACCTGGAAATTGAGGTTACTTCCCACAGATTGTGTGAGGAAGAAATAATGTCTTAAGGGCTGTGGGCCAGCTTGTTCCCACTCCCTGTGGGAACGAGTACCACTTTTGGCACAGACGTTTAAAGAAAGACCTTGAAAGGTTATCAGGACTATCTTCCTATCGAATTCCAAGGCAAACATCTGACCTGCTCAATTGCTAAATTGCCCAGGCTGGGGCTACATTTACAATCCTCCTGCCTCAGCCTCCCAGAACACTGTGCCACCACTGACAGCTTCATGTTTCTTAAACTATGCACTTACCTCCTGCTGCGGCTCCTGTCCAGCCACCCCACTGAGTCAGTTGCCCAACCCATCAAGAAAGAGCCTTTTGCAGAACTACTCCCAGCTGCCTGCCCGCAGCCTTTCCTCCCCAGGGCGCACCTCTCTTTCCCTCATCTTCCCCTTGCCTCCTGGCTCCGGTCTCCAGGCCCCTCTGGGTATCGGGAGGAGGAGCAACGTTCAGAATCCCTGTACCAGGCCTGGGAGTACGAAGTCCTGGGAGGTGGGGAAGCAGACAAGGGTGGCAGAGGGGAATGGCCCGGTGGGGGTGCTGAGGGGGGAGCCTGCCTGTTTTACATGCTGCTGAAGAACAGTGAGGCTCACTAGGGTCCTAAGCCCCTCCACTCTGCGTCCTGGGGATGACTCAGGTGTGGGTGTGGAGGACTGCGCTTGGGGAGCAGAGTGTCTGGATACCTGCAAGAGCCGTCGGGCATGCAGCAGCCGTGGGCCAGGTCGCAGTGGGCGCTGCAGTCATCAGCTGCAAGACATGGATGTGGAGGCGGTGAGCCTGGGCCAGGGTCTGCTCTCTGGGACGCGGGACTCGGGAGAGGACTCCAGGCTCGGAAACCCGGCAACACAGACCGTCCCACTCCCAAAGGGGCTCCCAAGTCTCGCCTTCCCCGTGGTCCGAGCAGCTGCAGTGCCGGTCCTGGCCGGCAGAGGTCAACGTGCTCGCGGGTGCGGCGTGCAGAACCGTAGCGGAGATGGGGCTGGCTCACCTCCGGCCGGCTGACCCGGCGCCCCCAGGATGCACAGCAGGCACACGAGACGCAGGCAGCGGCAGCCGCGGGGCATGGTCGGTGCCGGGCCCAGGGGCCCGGACAGCGGCACGGACGGGCACGGACACCTGTGGGACGGCACCGGCTGGAGGCCGTGGGACGCAGGGAGCACGGCGCGGGCGTGGACTCTAGTGACAGGGGTGGGCGAGGACCGGGCGCCGGGCTGGGAAGGAGAGGAGGGTCGGACGGTGGAGGATGGGCAGGCCCAATGCCAGGCAGGGATCGCGGGAGTGGTCAAGGAGACCCGGACAGCCAGGGGAGGCGGCCTTGAGTGCGCTGGAGACGCGGGGACCGAAGGGGGCGGCTCGGCGTCTCTCCGCACCGCGCAGTCCCCACCCTCCGCCCTCCACGCGGGACTGGAGCCCACGTTCCCTTCCCGTGTTGCGCGCGCCCGACCGGCGCAGGCCCGGAGCACCCGAGCCCGGATCCCCGCGCGCAGCCCCGCCGCGTCCTCACCTCCGGCGGCGGCGGCACGAGGCGGGGTCCGACGGGCTCCGGGACGGGCGGGGTGCGGGGCCGCCCCTAGCTGGCAGCGGGGCCGGGCGCCAAGGCCACTGCCATCCAGCCAAGCTCCGGGAATCTGGGGCTCCGGCAGCCAGGAGCAGCGGCAGTGGCGGCGGCTCCTCTCCAACGCTCGGCCCCGCCCCTCCCCGCCCGCGCCCCCTGCACCCCACCCTCCGCGGCCACCCAACCTCCCAGATCCCGGCTTTCTTCACGCAAGCAGGAAATCACCGGAGCGCACCGGGGCGCACGCTGTCAAGCGCCGGCCAAGGGAGTGCGCCCGGGTTATTCCCATCGCTCGGCCCGCGCCCCTCACCCCACGCCCCACCTCTACGCTCCCCGGCCTGCTGCCCATCACGCTCTCGTATAAATCCGCGCACACGCGGCACGCAGCTCCCCGCCCTCCTCCGGCCCCCAGCCCACGCCTCCCCCGCTCGGAGACCTCCATCCGCCGCCGCCTCTGTCACCGCCTCTCCTCTCTGCTCTCTGCTCCTCTCTCTTCTCGCTGCCAGGTCCTACAGCCTTGCAAGACCGGCCCGTGCAGGTCTAAATAGCAGGCGGTCTGCCTCCGCCCCTTTCCCTGTCAAATCTCAGTTTCCCCACCCGATTCCTTCCGAGGACACCTGCGGGGTGCCTCTCCTGGACAGGAAACTCTTCTGACTCTGTCAATGTTCCCCTTGCCCAGTTCCCACTTCTGAACCCCGTTACATCGGTTCTTGGCCTCAGATTAATCATCCAGCGCCCCGACCCTGGATCAGGGGGCTTCATGGGGCGGGCACCCCGCCCCTTCCAGGCCTAAAGCTGCTGCTGGTCCGTTGAAATGTTGCGTGGTCGAGCTCAAAGCCTTGGAAGGAAGAGTCCCTAGCTTGGCGTCCCAGGGACATCCCACAGCCACAAGCCTTCCCCACGGTCTCCACTGGAAATGACATCCCTGGCCCCCCAGCTCTCCAGCCCGGTTTCTGCCTTCCGCTGTCTTCCTGGAAGAGCTTTCTGAGTTTGATTAATGATACAGCTCTATCGTTAATTTTGTTCTAAAAAATTTTTTTCAGAGAAACATTGCAAACCTACTATGTCAGAAAATATAGGAGGAAAAATGGATTATAGTATGCTGATACATGTGTGACCTTTTTGAAGTCTAAAAATGTCCAAAAAGCTGAGGATTTGTTAAGTGGAGATGAGAGGACCAGAAAATACTTCAATAGTGACAATGGTTTTTCCTGGATAGTGAAAAAAAATTATTGTTGTTGTTGTTTTGAAATGGGGTTTCACTATGTAGCCCCTGCTGGCCTCCATCTCGAAGTGATCCTCTTGCCTCAGCCTCCTGAGTGCTGGGATTACAGGGGGTTTTTTTCCCTTATTTTTTCAACATTTTCACTTTTCCACAGTGAACATGTGTAACTTTAAAAAAAATAATAAAGCAGTGAGTGTGGTGATGCACACCTGTAATCCCAGCACTCAGGACGGTAAGGCAGGAGGATTGCCTTGATTTCAAGGCCAACCTGGACTACATAGTGAGTTCAAGGCCAGCCTAGACTACAGAGCAAGACCTTGTCTCAGAAAACCTAGACATGAACAAATAAAGTATACAGAAAAAAACCCCCCACAATCCTACTAACTTGATAATGCCACTAGTATTATTGTTTTAATACTATTGTTTTAATAGTCCTTTTTTCTTTCAAATATTTGTACACAGGTTTAATTACGCTATACTCACCATGTGGTGCCCTACTTCTTTTACTCCACATCATATGTTGATAGACTTCAAAAGCATAGCCTTTCAGGGATAGGCTGTGGTTCAGTGGTAGAATGTTTGCCTAGCATGTGGTAAGGCTCTGGGTTCACTTCCAAGAACTGACAAAACTTAATTTTCAATGGTTGCAATAGTCTATTAAATAATGTAATATACTCCACTTTACTCTGATTACTGGTCACATAGGTTTGTAGCTGTGTTATTATAAAGCCATTCAATCAGTAGGTATTGGTTGTCCTAAGTGGTCTACCAGGTGCCAGATGTGATCTTGGGCAGTGTAAATACAGCTTCCAGATGGATAGTTTCACCACAGATTTCTATGCACGTAGTCATTTACATGTTTTAGGCGCCTTCCTGTTTTATAGAGCCTGAACTGACACATGACTGAGTCAAAGAAGGTGTGAAAAGTGAACAATTCCTTTTCATTGATGAAATGAATTAAAGTTCACTGACTAACCTATAAAGATGTTTGAGGCTTTTGAGGTTGATGGCATTAGATGGCCTTGAAGATTTTAGCACCTCACTTATTGTCACTCTTGTCACGCCTCCTTCTGTCAAATTCTCAATAATTTGTGTGTGTGTGTGTGTGTGTGTGTACACACTGAGGATTATTCTTGGTGATTCAATACAGCACAGATAATTCTTCCAATGACAGTGATAGATCCTTTGCAATGATGGCTTCTGTATTTCCTTCTGCCCCGCATGACCCTTCAAACTGATTTTATGCTCCTCCCATAAGAGATAGAATTTTGAATTTCTTGAGCTGGGCTGGTCTGATGAGTAGCTTTCAGTAACAGAATGTAGTGACAATGACCATGTGAGGCCCTAGGGTTAGGCCCTAGGGTTAGGTCTTGGCACTCGCCTTTTGCCTTCTTAGAATACTTCTAGCATCATGTGCAGAATCAAGCATCTTAGCTGAGACTGCCAGGCAGGTGAGGTCAACCTGGATTACCTGGCCGCACTCAGTCTTCCTCAATCACTCATGACGAGTAAGTGAACATAGGCAAGACTGACAGCCTGCACTGCCACTACAGTAGATAAACACTGATTGTTACAAGTACTAAATTCTGGGGCAGCCATTCATCTGACAACAGCTACCTGATAAAAGCAGTCTCTCATTTCTGCCTTGGACCTTGTCCTTCCCAAAAGATTTTTTTTTTTTTTTGAGACAGGGTCTCATTATGTAGTTGGTTCAGGCTGGCTTTGAACTCATTAGATAGCCTAGGCTGACCTCAAACTTGTGGTGATCCTCCTGTCTCAGTCTCCCAAGTACTAGTCTTCTGATTGTATTTATTTATTTATTTATTTATTTATTTATTTATTTATTTTGAACTGGGGATTGAACTCAGGGCCTCGTACATGCTAGGCAAGTGCCCTACCACTGAGCTACATCCCTAGCCCTAGTCTTCTGATTTTAAAATTAAAATGAAATCATTCTGTGGGCCCCTAAACTATGGTGCCCCTTAGAACTGTGCCTGCTGTGGCTAAGTTGGCCCTGTCTCTCCCCTACAGATCCTACCTCCTTTTTCCCTGTACCCTAGATCCTCACTTCCATCATTACAATCCACCCTTATACATGCTCCATTCCAGAGGGCTCCCTCCTCCACGGTCACACCTTGTCCCTCCTACATCCTGCACCCAAGTAGCTGAATGTGGCTGACCACCGTCACTGTAAGTCCAGCTATGTGCTCCTGGTTCCCAGCCATCCTTACTTCTTTCTGCGCAGCCTCCTCCCAGCCTGCCGGCTCTGTTCTTCCCTTCTCTCCTCCAACCCCCACCCTCCTGCTTTCCACTTCCTCTGCTGATGGCCTCGCTTCCAATTTGGAGAGAAAATAGAAGCACAAGCCCACCGCTGCCTCCCTCATGGCAGCTGAGCCATCTGTGTCCTCACCATGGCACCAGGTCCCATCCCTGCTCCGGGACACCAGGGCTCCCAGTTCTTCCCAGCTCTGTTGCATCATCCGTGTGCATCACCTCTACAGGATCCTCTGAGCAGCCTTTGTGTGTGTTAAGTAGATA
This sequence comes from Dolichotis patagonum, assembly GCA_004027295.1. Classification (NCBI taxonomy): domain Eukaryota; kingdom Metazoa; phylum Chordata; class Mammalia; order Rodentia; family Caviidae; genus Dolichotis; species Dolichotis patagonum. Next base: position 33,242 of record PVJX010018294.1, read on the forward strand.
GCACCCCCCCCACCTGATTCTCTTCCAGCCACATTTTTCTGCCTTTATTGCTAAAAGTTTTTCAAAAGTATTTGTCTGTCAGCCAGGTGTGGTGACACATGCCTATAATCCCAGCATTTGGGAAGCTGAGGCAGAAGGATTGCTGAGAGTTTGAAGTCAGTTTGGGCTATGTAGTGAGTTCAAGGCCAGCCTGAATTACATGGCAAGACTCTGTCTCAAAAAAACCAAAACAATAAATAAATAAATAATTAAAAACCCCAAAGTATTTGTTTATCCTTGTTGTCATCTCTCTTCATTCACCTCTCCTCTCAGCCTCCCCTCAGTCTGCCCGCCACCCCACTCCCCATTTTCTGAGAATCTTGCTATGCTCCATGCTGCTCTTGAACTCATTATGCAGCTCAGCTCAAACTCCCAGTCAGCCTACCTCAGCTTCCCAGAGTGCTGAGATTATAGGCAAAAGCCTGGCTTAATTTTCTCTCAGACCTATTCTCATCCTGCCACCCCGGAATTTCTCTTGCAAAGGTTACCTGTGCCCTCATCTCTCCCATATCCAGTAATGAAGTCTCAGTCCTCATTTCATGGCATTAAGTCCTGGAATCATGTTAGACTCTCTGTCCGTCTGTCTCAGAGTCTCTCTTTCTTACACACATACACAACCCAGAAATCATACTGGCTCTGCCTCCAAAATCATCCAGAATTTAATCACCTTTCACAGTCTGATCTTGGTTGTGTCCTATAACAGCTTCCTGCTTGACTTCTATCACCGTGCAAGGGCAAGATGGGTGAAATGAGACTAGCTAAATGTGTAGCCTAAACTGGATACTGAAACAGAAAAACATCATTCATGGAAAAACTGGCAAGGTCTGAGCAAAGTCTGGAAATATAGTTTATCCTCAGATCACCCTGATATTGGCTTTTTAGCTTCAACAAATAGACCATGGTATCATAATGTTAGCCCTGAGCAAAAATGAGTAATGGGGGCCAGGGATTTAGCTTAGCGGTTCAAGCACTTGCTTGGTAAGTGCAAGGTCGTGAGTTCGATCCTTGGTACCAAAAAAAAAAAAAAAAGAGTGAGGGGAAATGGGAACTGTGTGGGAGGGGAAGAGGAGTGTAGAAGTGGTGAGGTGAGGGCTTGTTGGGGTCCTGGAGGACCTCTGGAAAGTCGGTTCCCTACTCTGGAATAGGATTGGGACTTGGCAATAAGAGTAAGGCCAGGAAGTAGAGCTGGGCTGTTCAGGGCTGTGCTAGGACTTGTCTCTTAGCAACTGTCCCTGTTCTAGTCTCTTCGGGAATCCATCCACTACCAGCCCCTTTACATAAGGTAACATTTTATCCAGCTTCTCAACTGTGCAAGACTTTTTCTAGCACATGTCCCCTCCTCCATTTAAGATCATCCAGGAAATACGTACTTGTTTTATCTCTCAAATTTCCAAGAATATCCAATGGCCTTTTTTGGCAGGGGTTTCATTATTCTCTGAGTTACTGAGGTCCAAAATCTTAAGGCCAGCTTTTCTTTGATTTCTCTATCACTGCTGTCCCTTGTTCCCTAATTTCTCTGGAGCTTAGTCTCCCATGGTCCTGGGTCCACCCTACCCTAGTACCTCCACCCTTGTCCACATCCCCAGACTTCTCAGGGCCCCAGTCTTTCTCCTGTAGCCAGATTTTGCTCTATCATTGTATTGGGTGACCTTCAAGAGCCACCCCACTTCAAGGCCTTATGGTCTTTGTTGGGGCCTTGGGCAGATGACTTTAGGATCCTCCTAATCCTCCCTTAAGGAAAAGGGAAAAGAGTGGGAATATAGACCCTGCATCTCAGTGAAGGTGTGGCAGAGTCACATAATAAGGTACGTGGCCAGGGATATAGCTCAGTGGCACAGCGCCTGCCTGGCAAACACAGGGCCCTGAGTTGAGTATCCGGCAAAACACACACACACACACACACACACCAAAAACAAATAAACAAAAACAAAGTACATGGCCTCTTTTTCCGGGAGTCATTAGACAGAAAAGACTCATTTCTCTCTGTGATCCCAAACTGGAGCAGTAACTCTGCTGCTCTGAAACACCCCAGTCCTCAGGATTCCCCACTTTCCTGAGCAATTATTTTCCCCAAATACTTGTCAATCAAGCAGGGCCTTCAGATGCTCCATTCATCTCTCTTGGCCTCCTTAGCCTTCACCCAGGAGGTGGCTTCTCAAGGTCCCCACCTCTCTCTTTGTCCTCTTTACACCAAAGTTTCTTATACAACCAAATGTGGGTGCAGAGATAGGATGAGACAAAGGGAGGCACTGCTTCCTTCCTGCTCTCAGTGACCTACCACCAATATGTCTCATCCTCATGGTCAGAGTCCCCCATGATAATAAGCACTGTGCGTGGGAGCTGGGAAGGGACTCCAACTCGGTGCCAGACTCTCAGTTCCAGTGACACATGCCACATGTAAACCCATGTTTAGAGTAGCACAGTTCACAGTACAGGTAGCTAAATCTCGTAAGTGGCTTATATGTCCATAACGGATGAAAGGATGGGGCTGGGGATTTAGTTCAGCAGCATAAATGTCTGCCTGGCAAGCGCGAGGTCGTGAGTTCAATCCCTGGTACCAAAAAACAAAACAAAACAAAACAAAAAACAGACAAAAGGATGGTATTTATACATAATGGAATGTCACTCTGTCATAAAGAAGGATAAGTTTGAGTAATGTGTAGAAAAATAGATGCACTTTGAGACTATAACAGTATGTGAACACCTGTAATCCCAGCACTTGGGAGACAGAGGCAGGAGGGTCACTGTGAGTTCGAGGTCTGCCTGAACCAAATAGTGAAACCTGCCTCAAAAAAGACCAGAAAAAGGGGGCCAGATATATTGTTCAGCTGTGTAAGTGTCTGCCTGACAGCGTGAGGTCCTGAGTTTGATCTCCAGTACAAAAAAAAAGAAAAGAAAAGAAAAGAAAAAATAGCATGTGAGATGAATCAGGGATAGTCTGCATGCCTATAATCCCAGCACTCATTCAGGAGGCTGAGGCAAGAGGATCACTGTGAGTCCAAGGTCATCCTGAGCTACAGAGTGAGACCCTGTCTCAACAACAGCACATGTACACATACAACAATAATAAATCAGACATAGTGGCTTAAGCATTGCATGATTTCTCTCTCTCTTTTTTTTATCGGTACCACGGATCAAACTCACTACCGCTTGCTTACAAGGCAGGCACTTATGCTGCTGAGCTAAATCCCCTGCATAATTTCTCTTACATGAGAAACCCAATGTACAGATAACTTTAAGAGCAAAATAAAAGGACTAACAAAGAGATAGAACTTTTTCAGATGGAAAGGAGATGAAATGGTGGAGGGAAGGGAAAGAAAGGGTAAGTAAAAAGAATTAAGATGTGTCATATAACGGCTGGGGGTTTAGCTCAGTGGTATAAGTGCCTGCTTGGCAAACACGAAATCATGAGTTTGATCCCCAGTATCAAAGAAAAAAAAAGGAAAGAAAGATAAAGCAGGGCTGTCCAAAGATGTGTCATGTACAGGTACCAGCTCCCACAATGACTGTAATCATTACTTACGGTAAACACATGCTAATAAA